>WTSP01027314.1:10634-109112 GCA_025331215.1 Actenoides lindsayi | reverse complement strand
CTTTTCCAGACTGAACAACCCCAACTCTCTCAGTCTGTCCTCATAGGAGAGGTGCTCCAGCCCTCTGATCATCCTCAGTGATCTGGCCTTTGTTAGCACATAATAAGCAAAGATGTATGTATGGGTGCAACCGCAATTAAAGGAAAGGATTTCAATGTACCAGCTTTATTTTATGCTTAAAGATTTACGCATGACAAAAAAAAAAAAAAAAAAAAAAAGCTGTTTGATTACATATATCTGTAGTCACAAAGTCAGAAGCAACCACTGAAAACAAAATTAGACTGGCTTCCTGTGTAACACAAGCCATAAAATTACATAGATGCTGTTAATTATACACACCATATTTTAATGTGCTTTTGCTACCTCTAGCTTCCATACACTGTACTTTACAATATATTTCTTTTCACTACTGGAGAGGAGTTTTATTTTTTAATTAAGATATCTCAGCTACAGACTCTCCTTAATTTTCTATTTCTTAAACCACACAAAATTAAGCTCCTGAAATCACTGATTGGTAATATTTTGAAATGTTCTGGTGGCACTTTCTGAGGCCCATGATGTAACTCGCTGTTTTGGGTAGCTGTGCACTTCAAAATTTTTACCCCTTTACTAAATTCAGGATACTGACAGCATATCTAATATACACCACTGTCTAGAGAACAGATGTCAGAGAAAACCATGGTGGAGGGCTGGGGAAACAAAACAAAACAATCTCTTGAAAGCAAGGTCTACAATGTGATTAAGCTAGTTTAAAAAACAAAAAAAAAACCAAAAAACAGGAGCTTGAGGGAATAACAGGGAGCATGTGGGAAAAGGAAGCATAATGCCCTCCTGTCCTGTGACTCTGCCTTCCAGAGAAAGGAGGGCTGAAGAAGCAGCTGTGTCACAGACAAGGGAACAGAGAGTAAAGAATGTAAAGGGAAAGAATAAGGAAAAGACATGGGACATCTGGAAGCAAACGTGTCTAATAAGCAAAACCAGAAAGTCAGGAAGGAAAGGCCTGTGCTATGCATCTGAAAAGACAACAGATTCTGAAAACAAATAAAGCATTAGAAATAGGAGTCAAGACATAGGATGTGAATTTTCTAGCTCTTTTGTACACACACACACACCACTTTTAATAAGCATACATAAGGTAGATGCTGGTCAAGAAGACAACATTTATGCAGAAAATACAATTGCTATAAGAAAAGGTAACAAGTGGAAAGTTTTCAGAGAGAAATGAAGAGCCTTTCAGGACAGAAAAGGTAGTGCAGAAGAAAAGCTGTTTAGCGAAAAAAATAAATAAATAAACAAATCACCTATGACATGGTAGGTAGAAAAAATGGGTACACTTCATGGGATGAATTGGAGAACTGACTGGGAAAAGGGACAGAAATCGTTCAGTAGTGGCAAGAGACAGAAGGAAACCACAGGAAAGAATAGAGGGATTTACAAAGGAGGGAAAGCTGCCTTATGGCAGAGCCTGAGGGAGACATGGAAAGGACTCAGTCAAAAGCCAGTAGGGCGAGGGGGTAGAAGGGCTTGGGTGCAGTAAAGAGAAACTGTACACTGCTTGGAGCCTCTGCATGGGGGAGTGTATGGCCTCAGATTGCCATATTACAGGGTAATCCTCTCCCTCCTTCTACCCTCAACACTGTAGGGAAATTACTGCTTCAATGCTTGATTATTCAGAACAAATGTTCCACATTTTTTTCCAAACAAATGCTGTCTGGATTAAGACAATTTAAATTTACTTGAAAACATTCCAAATCTGGAACTTGTCATGAAAACTGTTGTTTAATCATGTGTATTTCAACATCATACATTTGTGTCCCCCCCTTTTTTTTTTTTAGTATTAGGCATATTTGAGACAAGACAACCCCAAGGGAGCACGTGCTCACAGGAAAAGAAAGAACTCTGCCTCAGAGCCAAAAGGCAGCTCTGCATCAGAATGCTCCATCAACATGATTACAGCCTCACCGTGACAAATCAAAGCCCTTGCTACAAAGATCAGATTTTTAAAAAGTGGAACATCACACTGCACCCAGCTCTCCTGGGAGAGAAAGAGATAATACATTACTGTCTTCAGGAACAGATACTGTCAGAGTGGCTGCACGTACAGTCACGTGTGTCATTTGTGAGTCCTGTCTTGTCTCTCCCTGACCCCATCACAATTCTTTTGAAAGAGTTCTGGTGCAGGAAGAGGAATTGCAAATTATTTTGCAACATAACATTTACATTGTTAATAACCCACATGGAAAACTAACACACTATCTCTGTATCCCAAAACTTTACAATTTGCAATTCTGAATATCAATAGAAAGAAACAGGGCTCTCAGCCAGTGTCGTACTTTCCCATATACGTAAGGTAACAAGTCAGTGCAAAACCACGTGTTTTAGATTTCATACACAGACTTCTGAACTAGAATAAACAGGGAAGGTTGAAGGCAAATACACATAGGCAGATGGAATACTGAAATTGATGTACCTTCTTACTCATATAATGTAAACTAATTATCTATTAAAAGGCAGATACTGTATTTATGAAGTCCTGCTGTTGTTGTAACTGTGTATTTACCACAATGTTCAGACATGCTGAACTCATTTGCTCCTAACAGAAGTCACTGACAAAATGAGGTCTTTAATTTGCACTTCCTTTTAAGGCTGGAATGAAAGACCATCATTAACGTATTTCAGGCACAACTGCCAACTACAAATTATCAACAACTCACAAATTATCTCAAGTCTAAGAAAAATACCATGAGAGATGTACATTCTATACTCATAGAATTATGTGAAAATACCAGTTTTCACTTTTTAAATAATTATCTTTTGTTATTGTGAGGAAAAACCCACATCACCTTAGCAATATTATCAAAAAGAGGAAACTATATTCAGTACTAAGATAGCAGTTTAATCACATTTTGTGATATCACTCTGCTGATGAAATGAGTATTTTCCTTAGGTTATATGTAAAATGATGGCAAGCAACCACCAACAGAAGTATTGTTTTTAAAGATCAAGAAGAAAAACATTTTACATCAGCCCTGGACAGTTTGTGTTTGCTTCTGTTTGTCAGTTTATTCCATTTACTTTGGCTCACCTGAAACTTCCCCTTCACCCCCGAGTATTTTTAGAAAACAGTATTTGGTTCTTATTATTCAGCAATGCTGCAACTTGATTTTTTTTTTTTAATCAAGTCTTCTTAAGGAAACAGACTGGGAGAAAGAAATACTAATTATTCCTAGTTTCACAGCAAAAGAAATTGAGAAGTAAAAGGAAGTATTTAATTATTTCATAGTAAGAGTTATAAATCAAAGTATTGTGGATTAACCCTGGTAGGCAGCTAATTCACTCCCCCTCAGTGGGATGATGGAGAAACTCAGGACAGCAAAAGTGAGTAAACTCATAGGTCAAGATAAAGCCAGATTAATACGTACAGCAACACTGCACACACAACCAAAGCAAAGCAAGTTATGGAATTCATTCACTCCATCGTCAGGCAGCTGCTTAGCTATTTGCAGGAAAGCAGTGCTTCATTGTGCATTAACAGTTACTTAGAAAGACAAATACCATAACTCTGAATGTCCTCCTTCAGCTTTATTGCCAAGCAAGACATTCTATGGTACAGAATATCCTTTTGGTCAATTCAGGTCAGCTGTCCCAGCTGCATTCTCTCCCAGTGTCTTGTCCACCCCCCAGCCTTGCTGGAGCAGGAGAAACAGTGAGAAACTGAGAAAGCTGTGACTTTATGTAAGCACTGCTCAGCAATAACTAAATCAGTGTGTTACCACCACTGTTTTTGTCCCAAATTCAGATCATAGCACCATACAGGCTGCTATGAGGAAATTTAACTCCACCCCAGCCATAGCCAGTACACGAGTTTACACTACAAAAGTGACATATGAGAAAACATGCAAAGAGCATACCTTCATTTCAATAACTGTTTGAAGAGCTTTTGTCTTTGCTGGCTCAGGCTGAAGTTGGGTTCTTCTATGCAATTCCTGTGGAGGGACACGATAGAAGTAAGTCTGACGACTCATCTTTCCATTATTTTAATCACTCCTATGAATTTATTAGAGCAAAATAAAAGTCCAACGACTAGAAGCATGTAGCTCTAAATGCTACAGGTGCTTCCCCCTCTCTAATCCCTTTAACATCTCTGCAGTCCCTATCTTATATTACGGTCAACTCGGATGGCACATGCGCTACTTCTGAAACCTCTATCAATAATTAATGTCAACGGTGACAAAGCCAGAAGGTAATTTCTTAGTCCAAATACAATGCTGCTGTTCCTGCCTGAACATCAAAACTTAATTAATTCAGTTGTGTTACTAATTCAAACACTTCAGCCATTTAAAATCTTTTACTGTAGTTTCTTCTTAGTTTTTCCTCTAATATCTGAAATAAGCAATTTAAAGACATTATATTTAAATTTGACATTTTAAGGATAATAATTATATGGTGGGTTGATGCAGCACCCTCCACAGTAGCAATTACAGTTCAATTTTCACATTCCATACTATTTTTTATGCATCTTAATCCACACGTAAAAGAAAAATAGATTACATTAGTTAAGACATACAGTTAACAGAATTAATATCTACAGGTCTCTATAAAAAAAGCACACAAAGACAGCGGCATGTGATCTCTTACAAAACACAGGAATTGTACCTTAGCATTAGACAATTCAATTAAAAAAAAAAAAAAGAAAGAAAATCACATATGTACATAGAAAAATACAAAGCTCTAATGAAACAAGAATTTGGTGACGCTTAAACCCTTCCCACAAGCCATCTCAGCAGTTTAATAGAAAACAAAACTGAAACAGGATAGATATATACCTGTTTCTAGTCCTCTAGAGTCCTTCCCCCCTAAAATACAGGACTGCCACATCAGATGTCTTTCTCTAACTCTTCTTTCTACCTCAGTTCTCCACATACACGCTTGAACTAACTTTATAACCATGAAAAATAGTTTATGTCTGGTAGGCTGAGAAGCTACATTCATTCACAACAAAAATATAAGCTTACTCCAGAACCTGAGCTATATAGAGTCTTCCAAATTACGGGTCTCTCAGCTCATCCTCATAAATTCAGGAAAGGGAACCATCAAAAAAACCGTAACACTGTGGATCTTAATTATCTTTATTCCCATCTGTCAAATACCTTTTTCTTGAGTGAAAAAATGTGAAACCGGACAATCAACTGATAAACTAACAATCAAAAAAACCAATGAACTATGGATTGTGCACATTTATTATCCTGACCCCCTCCTCAGCCTATTCTAGCACATTTCTGGTCTCGTCTACCTTACAATGCACAAGCTTAAAAGTCTTCTTTTTTTTTTCTTTTCTTGTGTATCATGAACTGTCAATCAGTTTCTCATTCTGTTTAGTAACTAGCATATTGCTTATCACTGACTTTGAAAAATGACTACTCTTTAAAAACTAAGTAGTAGGGGTGATTTAGGGAATGTTGTTAAATTAAAATCTAACAATAATAAATACCTTTATGAAATACATTAAAAAATTGTGTGGCCTAATATATTAAAATAAACTGAGGGAGATAAATCAGTCATGTGTGCTCCATTTAAATGAACATAGATTACTTAATTTGAAATGTAGTATATGACAGGACATAATATCAAGACACTCATACTGAAATTGTTAGGTTTGGCACACATTTTTGGTTAAAATAGAAGAAGCTGTCTGTAGATAACATTTTATCCCTACAGAAACAGATCAATACTTATGATCTGTAGGATTACAGTTAAGTAGCCAAGTTACGGTCACATGGCTGGTAAATTAAGACCATTTAGATCGCACCAGTTTGATCTTTCAGACTACTCTGTTCATGATCTTAGCCTCCAAATGTCTAGGGGCTTGGCAGTTTTTCATTCCCTGTTTGTACCACAGCTAGCAATGATACCTTAGTTGATGACAGAAGCTCTTAGAAACGCAGGCAATATAAAGAAGAGTCAAATAAGCTGTCTTGCCTATTTATTTTGCCTGCTCTGCTGCTTCCATAGAAGGGAGGCACCAAAAACGTAACAGGTGGATAAGCTATTAAATTAGATTCTGATCTGAAATAGCCTATTAATATCTTGAAAACCACAGCACTGCCTGTGAGTCAGATTAGGTGCAAGCATTTGAATGAAGTTAGGTTGGTCTGCATGCTTTTTTTTATTACATTAAATATATTGCAGATATATGTATGTATATCTAAACTACCTCTAACATATGATATTAGCGAACTTCTAATTTTGCACTGGGCATTTATGGAAAAGTATATCCGAATGGTCCTTTTCCCTTGTTGTTTTTTTCTGTTTGTTTGGTTTTTTGTATAAAACTAACTCTCCACATTATTTAAAAACCCCCTATCTTTGCAAATGGCCTATACAGGGAAACTCAGACACAACCAGCTGTTTATCTCAGATGAAACAAGTACCTTCACTACACAAATGTTTTAAAAAACAAAAGTATGTCAGATTCGTCATACAGTTCTACAAAAGTCATGGAAAAAGAGTTAGCCAGTCATACCACTATCTGATCAGCAACAATTACAGCTAATTCTAAGACCAGACTTTGCTCCCTAAGGCCACATAAACGGAGCTGGAATATAAACAGGATTCCACACATTACCCAGGGAGACAAACCAGAGTTTCCACCCCCTTAGCCAAAGATGAATAGACTGCCAAAGATGAGTATTCCTAGATGTCTATCATAGCATGAAGCCTTGCCTCATAATACTTTTCCTGTTTGCTTTATGAATCAATCTGATGCTGGCTGACTTAAAAGCTTTTCTTCTCTCTCCCTGATGGTAAAATGAAGCAGACTTCAGCGTTCTGGAGAAGATCAGAAAATGACTCCCACTTTATTATTTTGTGTGGGGTTTTTTCCAATAAGATTCAAATGTTTGGATACTCCCACAAGGCTCAGTTCTTGAATTTATGTTGTTCTATGTATGTATTTTTTCTTTTGGGGTACCTGATTCAGGGATATACTTTGGGGTACTGATCCAAGGATACTGCCACTTTATGTGCATGATACCTTATACTGTTTTACTATTCGAGATCATCTGAAGAGTTTCAAATTTGTCTGAACAGCTAGCCAAGATATATTCTGAACAATTCATGAAGTTCTTATAGACTAAGGAAGCCAGATTTTTATTCATTACATCATTTTTGGAATGATTCTGCTTTTTCTTTTTAATTTCTTTTAATAAAAATCCCAGGAAACGTAAAGAAAAAAAAACAACTTTACCACCCCGCCCCCGCCATCCCAATTCAACAACAAAACATCAGGGATAGTTTCTTTTAACCTGAAATGCATTGAAGAGAACTCTTTATACTTATACCTATGAAAAAGCATATATTTTCTTTTATATCTTACATCTATAAAATGTGCCATCAGCTCTGCAATCATCAAAGCCTATACTAATAATCCCTCAAAGATGTACTCATCTATGAAATTACACTTTCATTATATCTGCTATATGACTGCAATTGGTAGTACTTCCAAGTAACCACTTTGACCATACAAATTAATTATCGTTCTGCACAACCACATGTCCACACCTGGAATTTCACAATGATATTTCGTTATTTAGGTGATTAACACACAAACAAAAACAAAACTGACAGCAAATCATATGTTTTTCTTCACATTAAATTTACTCTAATTTGCTTTTAGACCAAAATGAGTCTTAAACCAAAGCTGGCCATTGCTTTTTCCTTTCAGATGTTTCTGGCATATTAGATTAGATTCTTGTGTTGGCCTCAGAAGTAACTTGAGCGCACAATTTTACCACAGATTTGAACACCCCAAACTGTCTCCCAAGAAGAGACTGTTTATATTGTATACTTACGTAAATAATAGAGGAAGGCGAGTCCTGTTCGTTTCTTCAGAAACTGATAAAAAGACCTTGCAAGGTTCTATCATTATTGACTGGTATTCAAAATCCACACTACACATAACTGTCTGAACCTAACACTAATTAAAACCCAACTAAAACTGCCTTTTACCCTAGCTTTATTATAAGACACTTCATCATTTGGCTGCAGGAAAGCCAGGGTGCTGCAAATTCATCTTCCTTTTATTCTGTTTCTTATACATCTTATCAAGGTTCCTAAGACATCAGTGACTATGTGTTTTTCCGATTAGATGAGATAAAGTCGAAACAGTTATATAAAAGGCTGCACCAATGCTGTTAATGTAGTTCAAGGGTTTACTTTTTATTTACATAAAGCTGCGTAAAATAGCATGACACAAAGTCCTAGAATGAAAAGGACTTTTTTTTTTTTTTTCCAGAAAAATAGGCAATTTAGAGACTACCAGCGAGTGCCTGCATTTCAACTAGTATGCTTCCAATGACTAAAGAACAAAAGGACAATAGGATCATAAACCAGAAGATTTTTTAAAGAAACACAAAGTTCAAGATTTATAAAAATCAAAGACATAAGAGCAAGAAAGATATGAGACTCATATAACTATTGGAAGAACAGAAGATGGATGATTAAAGATGGCAGCAACTATACCTAAGGCAATGTAAAAACAGGCCTGAGAAACTGTGTCAGTAAATCTAGCTTCTTGTACTCCTAGGTAAAATGTACAAATCTGTAAATCACAGCAGGCCTAGTATAGGAGCTGCGAGTTCTCTCAAACACCTCGAAGCAGACTGCTTCCATTCTCCTGGAAAAGAAAGCCTTGATACTGCTTTTACATGATCAGCTTGTCTAAACTTTAAAATTTAAATCAGCAGTATATTAATATTTTGATCAATTGCTTAATTTAAGTAAAAGCACAGCCATTTACCTAAAGTGCCTACATGGTAGTGTTTCTTCAGCCAAAAACATCATTATAAAGACTGATCGAATTCCATTTAACCAGAATACTACCAAATGTAACACATAGGAATTAATTTATTCTTAACATATAAGCTTATCTTCTCTTTCCTGTTTTCTAACCCTCCACATCTACCCCAGCCAAAATGGTCTCATAGTAATTTATATAAGAGAATTTTTAAGGAATCTTGATCAAACTCTTTATCTTTCTGGAAACCATAAAATGACAACACTGAAAATTTCCATGTCTGGCTCCAGTGTGTAGAAAAAAAAGCCCTATTATTAGGAAGGATTCCAAAAATCACATTGCCATTGGTTGTCTTTTAAAAACCCACTCCCATAGGTATTTGAACTCTGTGAGAACCTGTTAAAGAAATTTTGTCAAATCCCAACAAATTTTACAGTTTGAAGAAATTAAAATGTGGACACAAACATATGAAATGAAAAATTACAGGAAACTATAAAGAGCTGATAGCTACATAAGTTCTGTACTAGAGAAAGAGTTTCTTTTGTAAATTAGGTGTATTTAAATTTATTAAGTTCTCACAGTTGAGCATACTCAGATGCATACCTAATTATCTTTCCATTTAGCATTTTCAAATAAACCGGCAATTATAAGTTTTCATTAATATGGAAGAAGTTGCATGAATTAGGCATGACCAACAAACCATAAACCAAAGATCAATAGTGCATTGCCACAGGAAAGTCTAGCGATAATCTCATTGGCCTCAGTATTACACTTGAACAACAATTCTGATACCACTCCTGGCCTACATTAGAAGACTTGGGTGTGTAAAGAATGGCAGGAGAGAGGAAGGAGTTTTTACACCAGATTAAAACCACCATATTGAATCACCAGCCAAAATATTTCTCTACAATTATCATACTTCCATTTATTCCTAAATCCATGCATAAAAGAAAGGCTTATGGTATGTTTTACCAAGATGCCTGAAGACAGACTAGAAGGAGAAATAATCTGAGCATTGCGAAACTCAGCTTTTATTTGACTTGTATGTCAAAAACACCTTAAGCAACCGTGTACGTTGTCCTACTGGAAGAGTGTCCTCTGGCAAGAGACCACATATAAGAAGTTTCCAGTGAAAAGGCGATTTGTGTATGGAGCTTGAGATGCATGTGGGACAATTTAGTTTCTAATTGAAAGCACACAGAATGTTTCCTCAGAGTAGCTACTGAAACTCTACTTTCACCAATATTCTTAAAAATTTATTTTGTCCTTCTACAAAGAAAAGAAACGTCTCGACAATTTATTTTTTTTCCCCACAGTATCATTAATCTTTTTTCCTTTTACCAAAATTACTCAACCAAAGTTAAGAAAAGCTATTGCTTCAAAAATATCTTCAAAGAAAGAAACTTGATGATCATTTTCTCTCCTTTCCTCATCCTAATTTCATTTTAAAACCCACAACAAAACCCCCGAGTGCATGCAAATAAAGGAAGCTGACATATTTGTTTTCAGGGGTAGTTAATTAGGATCAGAAAACAAAAGTTCCAGTCACTGCTTACACTTCCTCAAAGCCCATATGGTCTGGAAACATCCTGGGTAAAAAAAATAATTCTCTTACTGTTTATACGAAGCTTTACAACTGCACGGAGAAGTACAGCTATTTTTTAAAACCTAAATATTTTAAGTAGACATTTACTAATAACCCAGCTATACTAAAAGGAGTCACTTAATTTACATTAGGACACATGAATAAAACACAGTTGGGAATTATAAACCAAGATTTTTAGGCATTTGTATTTTGAGGGGGTGGGTTTCGAAGACTATCTTTCTTTAAAATAACATCTTCAAAATCATTATCATAATAAATCCTTTATGTAATCCATACTGTTTAAAAAATTCCTTATCCAACAAACCTATGACTTTCCACCTTTATAAACTGTTTACTCCTTTCTTCTTATTTAGAAGTTTAAGCATACAAAAATTTTTAATAAGATTGAAAAAGAAAGAAATATCACATCAGTTTTACAATAAGTGTAACACAATACTAACCATAGAGTAATAATGGAATTCCACCTTAGGGCAT
Source organism: Actenoides lindsayi (assembly GCA_025331215.1). Lineage (NCBI taxonomy): Eukaryota > Metazoa > Chordata > Aves > Coraciiformes > Alcedinidae > Actenoides > Actenoides lindsayi. The sequence goes on along the minus strand of WTSP01027314.1, from coordinate 98,238 downwards.
AATTTAAGAGCAGATTTCCCTAGCTCCTGCCATCAGAAACATACAGGCCATGCTTAAATGGGAAAAATTGCAGCAGAGAGATTACCAAACACAATCCTGAAGTCCAGAACACACAACAGAGATGCTGCTGTGTGCCAGCTCTGCTCTTCGTAAATACAAAGAAAAAAAAACTGTAAAACCTGTACAGTACTGGGAGGATGTTACCAGCTATGCCAAGATATAGTGCTTGTGGGATTTCTACAGGCCAGTTCATATAAGTAGAGGAAAAGAGAGTTTTACAATAGTAGTTCTCATATTCAAATAACTAACATCCTCCTAGTTTCCTTAAACAAGCTGAAATGTAAGAGTTCTGTTCTAGAAAAGCAAAAATACAAAAAGTAATATCCATCTTAGTGCTTTCTCCATCTTCCAACCTATGAACATACCCAGAGATTTCTGTAATTCCTATTCTATACCAATACTTGTTATTAATGGATATACTGCTTTGTTACTACCTTTCTAGACTACTTTTTTATTGTATCCCTCACTGTCCCTTTTCTCTTCATGTTGACTCAGTGAAATCACTAGCTAAAATAATTTATGGTTTTGATTTTCAGTTCTTAATTCTCCAGGAAGTGCTTTTCTAAATATGGGTGGGGTTTACTTACATGCATTTAAAATTACTGCTGGTTTAAGCTACTTAGTACTTAAACATCAGGCCTTAATCAGCAAAGCCAACAAACATCAGAACTAAGACTTCAAATGTGTAAGTTCCTTGGCTCTTTGGTGTAGCAATTTTTTTTAAATGCAAATAAAGCTTTGTGCTGATATTTGTGGTGTCTCTCAGAGTCTGGATTGGGACCAATACTATTTAATATCTTGATGTTTGTGGATGACACCAAGCTGAGTGGTGTAGTTGATAACTCATGAAGTTCAACAAGGCCAAGTACAAGGTGCTGTACCTGGGTCAGCACAACCCTCAGTATCAGTACAGGCTGGGTGGTGGATGAATGGACTGAAAGCAGCCCCCTGCAGAGAAAGACTTGGAAAGAGTAGTAGATAAAAAAATAAGGTAGATCAAAAAATAAGGTAGATCAAAAAATAAGGTAGATCAAAAAATAAGGTAGATCAAAAAATAAAGTTATAATTATTTTATAACAATTATAAAGACTCCAGCGATCACATTATCATATAGCCGAATGTCAAAGCCCTCGATTAACAAAATTCAGAAATCTTTCATCCTGACATCGCCAATTAGTTAATATATGTGCAGGTAAAAGTATTAGAATGTGGAGTCAAATTAACACACAAAAGGATTACCTACGCTCTATATTCTATATCCATAGAAATTAGGGGGGTTAAACAAGATATCATATAAACATTAATATTCTTTGATTAGCCTTTTTAACTACAAACAATTTGAATGTGTACTATAATATTAATTTGAAATGAACAAGTACATATATTTGTATGGATGACAATGGTAAAAAGGATCATTGATTAATAGAAATCCTATATAGCTATTAGGTTATTCAAATAGATGACAGAGGGACATTAAAGCAATAACAATTCCGGATAACAGAAAATTTTCATAAAATTTTGGTGTTGGGGTTTTTTTGGGGGTGTGGGTTTGTTTGGTTTTAGTTTGGTTTTTTTTTAAGAAAAATCTTGTGACCACCAGTGAAACAAATGTATTTCTATTTTGTTAAGCTATCATAAAAAACTTTTAGGAGTCCAAAGCAAGCAAAATTTTTCAAAGTGTTAAATTAAATATTTTGGGGAAAAAAATAATTTGAATAATTTTCCATTGCCTTCGATCTTTTTCAAAAGAAACAACTAGAATGCAACTCTTAAATTTAAAGAAAGAATCATGTATTGTAACCTAAAACTAAACTTTGTGCTTCCCCCAAAAAAAAACTCACCACACCCCAGCCCCCTCCAGAAAAAAGGCAGAGAAATTATTTCACACTGACCTAAAAGAAAAAAAAAGAAGAGGAAGAAGAAATCCACTTTTTGGATCTTCCAGAAACTAAACCAAACCCAGAAATTCAATGCAGATCTATCCATCAGTCGAGATACACCAACCAAGTCAGTCTCTCAGCAAGAAAGAGGTAGGGGGTAATGTCTAAACAATTTAGCAAGCAGAACACTTAATTCACTCTGAAACTTACATTCTGCAGAAGAGCCTGAATGCATCCTTAACAGGAATACACTTAACTCAGAATATTGTAAAATAGAGTTGCTTTTTAGTGAGAATATTGGAGTGAAGCAGAAACACTAGTGCCATCTACAAAAACTAGTTGCAATGTGTTGCTTGCTGCCTATACTGTGCACTACCATAACTACAGAAAAAAACAATTCAGGTCACACAGTCAAGAACCTATATAAGCAGTTATCATCCAACTGAATATTTCTCATTCTATGAAGTCTGTTGAGAGTCTGTTAAACCGGAAGTCCATGTATCAGCTCACAATAAGTAAAAAAAAAAAAAGGAAAAAAAAAAAGAGCGGGAAAACAAAACAAAACCAAAACAAACAAGCAAACAAAAAACCATAACCAAAACCAAACCAACAAACAAAAAAAAACAACCAAAAAACCCCAACAACAACTTAGCACCTGCTCTGAGTATTTTTCCATTGCCTAGGAAACAAAGTGTTGCTTGGTAACTTGAATCCATCTGTTCAAGTTTCGTCTTTTAGTCTTCTCATTTTAGCAGAACAAAAATTACTTAACTGAAAATATGATCAGAAAAAAAAACCTTGTTTTCTTATTGCATAAAAGATGCTATAGATCCTTATCTGCATTCAAATTACAACAGTTAAAAATATCTGATATTTTCTCTTCAAAACAATGCTGTTTCCCCTCCTAGATTTTTTTTAACGAAACCAAAAAAATTTCTTTATTTCTTTTCCTTACCTCAAGACAATATAGGCAGCAAGACACCATTTCTTTACAGTTTTTTTTCGTTACACAGAGACCACATCTTTTCTGTAACTATATGCTGAATATGAATATCCATAGTCCAGAAGCAAAGGCACAGATTACAAACTACTTTGCTGTGCATCAGTACAAAAATTAACTGCTGAATGTGTAGATATAAATATCTAAATATTTCATTTTCTCTAGAGAAGTAAATCAAAAGACCCTCCACTAAAATTACTGGTATTATCTGTTGTGATTATTATCAGACCCTAAAGGAGAATTTTCAGAACTTTGGGAATTCATGCAATGTAAACAGGTTAAGACTGGAAAACAGACACATGGAAAAATACTACATGATGATGTAGGAAACCACATTCTATACCGACCACCTTACCATATGTATCAAAAAAAAAAAAATCCCACCATGTTACAAACAGAAGTGGTACCAATGACAAACCAGAGTTATCTAATGTTTTCCATTTTTTTGTATTTTTAGACACTAAACTTACCTTAGTACAAGTACGGGGTTTGTTTTGTTTTGGTAACCTATGAAACCAGATTTGCAGAAGGGCTTAAGACAACAGGTATAGTTTCAACAAATTAAAATGCTTTAACGTACTGAGGAAAAAATTACATGCTATGTATTATTTGATTTCTACTTCTATATTTTCAAACTCAAAAACTTCGAGTTACTACTACTTAAAACATTTTCTGTCATGTTTGTTTCAAAATAAAGGCAGAGTCTACTCAAGGATTCTCAGAGCGACACTTATTTCACAGTGTCTTTAGGGAGAAGAAAGGAATTGAAAAAGCAACAGGAAAAGGGCAGAGGTTTAATGCTCTCCTCTGCTCTTACCCAGGCCAACCTTATTCAGATCTCATTTTCTATTTTATGTGAAGCACAGGACAATGTAATGTTCACATCCAGCCCAGAGGTACTGCAGGGACTTCAATTCACATGCTAGAAGCAGCAGCTTTCTCTTCCTTACCATTTCTCCTTTCTCTTAAGAAGTCCCATTCACCTTCCTGTTTCTCTCATGCTTTGGGTAGAAAAATGGAGCTGAGCAAGCAAAGGAAACACTCCTTTTAGAGTTCCAAGGAGGAGTTGAGGCAGAAATCATTGTTACAGGAAGGGAGCCACTCAATGTTCTGAACCTTTCCCTACATAGCTGGGAAGATTGGAAGGCCTTCTGGTTTAGAGCAGATGATTCAGTGTTTCTCATCATAGACAAGGGCGGACAGGTTACCATCAAGGCAACTACCTGCTCTACCCATTACTTGAAGAAGTCAGAGTGAAAAGACTGACTTCAGTTAGATTTGCACATTTCAAAATTCACAGTAGGGTCCCAACACTGATCCATCTAAATGCATTTTTTTTTTTCCTTTATACCTTAAGTAACATTCATTTTTAACAGTCTTTACCTGCTTTCACATACTCCAGGAATAATAACGTCAAAAAACACCGAGTCCCCCTAGCCCAGTTTAAGCCAGTTACTATTGCTTGTAGATGGCAATTAGAGCTTAATTTACCCAGTCTACGGCAAATATGGTACAGATATACAAGATGCCATTGACCCTTTTGGGCTCTGGTTCAGACACTTCCTAAAATGTCCTGCATATCTTCTGCAGTACATAAACAAAACTTTAAAATGGAGTTCTGTGGTTTACTTAAACCCATGTGTCCCTTAAAACTATACCTATTCTTAAAATCACCTTAAAAAAAAAATAAAAAATTTGGATCCAAATTTGCAAAAGCTCCTATGTTTTATTACTCTTGCTACCACAATGCTTTATGCCTAAATATCCATCTTCCTAAAATGCCAAGTATTTGACTACAAGGTAAAAAATTGCAGTAATGTAGTTTACTAATGTGCAATTAGCATTAACAGATTCAGACCAGAAATAATTGATTGATTCAAAAGTACTTTTCAAGCACAGTATAGTCTTAGAGTAAAATATAAACGATTCTGCTGTGAAAGATAATATCATAAAGATGTCAAAATGACTGCAAGAACAGTACCACCATCTAAGTACAATTTTAAGCTAAAAGATTATTAGAACACAGTGACATAACACTTTGTCTAATTTTTCCAAAATGGTGTCTGCAGAAATGAGAGAAGTATGATCAAGTTAGTTGTTGACCCTTCTTATAATGTAAATGCAAACTATTGAAAAGTGCAAGAATTGCATGCAGACACCAGTAAAGTTGTAATCATAGTTTCTGCAGCAAATGTAATTCAGACCCCTACACCATCTCCTGCCATTTTGTGGCCCTGTACAGAGAAGGATGGTATACACAAAAATATTTTCATATCACAAACAGCAAGCTATAAATGTGTAACTGCAAATACAGGCATTTTCTCTCAGGTCATCCAAACATCAGGTTTAATTTCTTTCCACGGTATGTTTCAGCAACTGTTTCTACTACAAGCTTCATAACCTAAACTAAAAAGATAATAATAATAAAAAAATAAAAATAAACCAAACAAAAAAAAACCCCCGTAAAACTAAAACCTACAATTTATAACAACAGTTTAAAAAACATGATAAATGAGGATGGTTTGTCAAATACAACAAACTTTCAGAAAGCTAAAAGATCTACTACCTATATCTTATTAAATGGTCTGTTCCTTACAGATTTGTTTCTGCTCATCAGTTAACTGCATATGCATATTCATGAGATCTCTGCCCCTCAGATGAACTGAAGAATATATAAAAAGCAGATGAATTATAGCTATTAAAAGTCTCAACTTAAGACTATTTGACTTTGGACTTCCAGTCCAGTTCAATAAGACCTATCTACAAATCAAGACAAAAATGCTTTCTGAATATCAATTCACCATGTAACATTGACTAGATCCAGCTACAATATGTTCTGAAATCTTTTCCCCCACAGTTTACTACACACCAATAGTACATACCTTTCCCCTCACAAGATTTGCACACATTGATCAGCAGCATTATTGAATAGATATCTACATGGACCTTTATAAACCTTAAGTTTACATGATAATAAGTACAGATATCAGTATCAGAAGAGCAGCTGTTGTTTCACAAAAATAAGCATTTTTAAACATTAAATGCGGTAAGCTACTAACTATATGTAGAAAATCATAACAACATATTCAGCTCACAGCTTCAGAATTCCATTCTTCCTACTGGACAGTTATGCCAGCCTGCATATGCCTACCATTTTCCCAAAAAACTTGCAAACCATCACTAACCACACTAGCAAATGCACATCCATTTCGTGAGTAAAATTACATACATTTCCCATACATACGCAGGTACATCCCTTCACTCAGTCATGCCAACAGCATTTTCATGATGCATTAGATCTACTTCTCATTTTAAGGTGTGAAGGTGGGTCAGTACGCACATTTAATGTTTCGTATGGAGCTACATCATCTGCCCAGTCTAATGATTGCACAGCCCTGTAAGGCCCATTCAAGAACTGGTTTGTTGAGGTTTTTTTACCAGACACTGAAAGACAAATTAGGTGTAGTCCATTAGAGACACCTTACATTGCCAGCAATAATTGGGACCCACAGTTGTAGAATCCTGTGTTGCCTCCTTCTGAGATCAGTGCTTCTCTTCAGCTTAATAGCTTCTAAGCATCATAGCAGATACATTGCGCTGCTTCCCAGCAGAGTCTGGGAAGTCTGGCACCATGGGATGCCAAGTTGTGCCACACTAATCACTCTGCAACATCTATCTATTTTATTCCATTCTTGCTCCCACCCATAGCTACAGAGAGCAGCAGGAACCTTCTCTAAAGGTCTCTATGCCATTAAAAAGGGTACCTTAAGATGATTTCCCCTTATCACAAACCTGAGATTCATTCTGAACTGAGAAAGTAGTTCTGAAGAGCAAGTCTTTTTAGGATTACTGACCAACACCAAAACTAACTTAGCCACAGAATGATGGTATTAATACCAATATATACCTTTACATGATAGCTGATACAGGTCATTTACTTATTCAAGTTGAATGAGCATTTCTAACTCATTATTTAGGAAAATATTTCTAAGTGGAAGTAATTATGTTTATGCCATTTTGATTTGATTAGCACAGGTTATTTTGCAAGTAATTCCCATGATAGGTGAACGCTATTTATCTCATTAGTGAACTAAGATTTGTAGAACAGAAACAATACGCAACATACTAAAAGAGTCATGTTAAAGTGGTTTCATTCAGTAAGCTGTTTCTCCAACATGTTTATCTTAAACTAAACATATGCTTTGTAGCTACTAGCTGAAATTCCCATTCACAATGCTTTTTTACACCCCAGAAATGAGCCATAAAATACATGCCGTATAAATGAGAAAGGATATACAATACATGCTATTATAAGCAAAGTGGCCAATAAAATTCTTGATCTTATTTCTACATTCTAACTACATGACAAAGGCTGCTTTTATACAACTGTGAAACTACCTTCAGTTTGACAAGCAAATTTACAAGAGCACAGGTTTGCAGAAGAATCTACTGTGTTACTATGGAGACTTGTATAGTTTGACTTCAAAGGAGCAATTATCTTTGGAAAACATAGTCTGTTGCTAAGAATCCCTAACCATAACAAGAAAAGCAAAACTGAAAAAGTCCTGATCTCTATTTAATTGTCATGTAATAAACGCATCAACACTTCAGAGTCTATATTCTTGATTAAATTAGTATAACAAAAAATTGTAGATAAGCATATACAGAAATATTTCTTTTTATAATATTCTATGACCTATAATTCAGAATAGAAAACAGAGCAAACCTTAGTCTGTGTGCTGACATACAGACTAGAGTATGTATGATAACAAAGGAGAACCACCCTTTTTCTGCCTTTTATTTATAAATTAGTTTAAAAATACGATACATCTCACATATTAATAACGTATTTGTAAAGCTATTTCAAATAGCTGAGCAAAAGGTGTTAAACAAGTGAAATATACAACACGGATGGAGTAAAATTTCACTCAACATTTACTTTACAGTATTTGTTATCAAGTCTCCAATATATACACAACTAAATTTTAGGAAATGAAATAGCTCTATTTCACCATTTAGTCTTAAGCTCAGTTATTAGAACAGTAACATTATGAACTTATTATCATATTAACAGAAAATGTCTATGCTTTGAGGCTGCAATAGGGTATCACCTCATGCATGAATATATTTATGCTTTATTCATCTTTCAATCCATCCATTTTTCTTCTGATACTTCTCCATTAGGAGTTAAGCATCTGTTAATGCTGACACTTCTCCGGGATTCCATAAATCACACTGACTTATTTTTAATACTACCTTCACACTACAGAGCAAACCTCATTTAGTCAGTTCTCTCAGGTTCACTTCTTAAAAGTTTTCTCTTTTTTAATGCTGCCCAAGATGTTGCATTTCACATTTACTTCATATCTATTATTTATGTTTTTATAGGCTTAGACAAGGTCAGTCCTAACAATCCTTTCAAACATGGTAGTTTACTTTCTATGACTTACCAAACCTCCCTGGGGGGAATTTGGTCAAATCCTTCTGTAAATCACTAGAGAGCCTGAATCTTATTTCTGTCACTGGTTTAAGTGCATATTACTGATTAAATATGCCAAATCTTCAGTCCAGGTATAAATTCCATTCATATATGTTCCATATTTTGAATTAGCTGCTTAATGTGCATTTAGAAGCTCTCAGTGAATACAGAGTGTACAATACTGTCACTAAATGAGAGGAGGAAAAGAAAAAAAAAAAGAAAATCTAGTAACTTACCTATCAATTCTATGAACTTGATAGATTCTTCCTTAATTTAAATAGAACAGTAGACTGTTAACTATTGCCCAAGCTCTGCTGTCATCAGATAAGAAAACTTGTACATAAAGACATTTTGGCACAAGATAATTTTAAAAAAATAGTTAGAAATAGTTTAAGGGTTAAAAACTGTAAGACGCAGGCTAACAGTACAAAGAAAAGAGAAACTGGGTAGAGTATGAACTGAAACCTAGACAGTATAAAAAGTTACCTGATGGAAACTTGCCAGCTACATAACTCTGTGGACATATTACAGAAACAATTTATTTCATAGTGTACTTACTCCATTGCTTCTTAGTTAAATACTATCTAGTTATTTACAGCTCTCTACGGACTCTCCCAGTAGAGTCTAGCAGATTTTCTAGGCCCCTATGTCTTACCACATAACCTCCATTTCCAAAATCACTTCTTCACATATCCTGCCAATTGATGGACTTATCCCACAAATGTCAAAAATTCTTGGCATCCACTCCTACCTAACAGAAATCTCTTCAGTAACAGGTCCATAGTCAGTACTTCTGCATGCCGAAAGCTCCCTTTACATACATTATTCATTTACTATTTGGATATTGCTCTGTCCCATTATTCAGAAGACTGAATTTCAAGGCTGAACTTCAGCAGTTAGTAGGTTCCTATGAACCAATGGTTTGACGCTTTCCTTATTTACACCAGCATAAGTCAAGTGCAATACTAATCAATGACATCACTCTACAGCAAAGTCATTGCAGATGAAAAAATACACAAGTCTGTTAAGCATAGCAGAACAGAAGATGATAACTATGAGGTATCTTACAGTAGCTTCGCTATATTTAGAGGCAATAAAAAGGAAATGGCTATAACTTTTTCATTTAATAGCAAACATACCAGCAACAATAGAGCTTTTTAAGTTAGATCTCTTATGTGCACTTGTCTCTTTCATTGTTCGAGTCCACCATACTGTATCCCTGTAAGAACAGTTCTGGAAGTGTATCATTTTATGAAAAACTTAACACCAAAGGTTTTTTGCATTTGCAATAAAAACATAGTTAAAAGTAACTACATTTTATATACTTTTATTGTAAGCTTTTCATCTCATTGCAATTTTGGATGATAGTATTTTCTTTAGAACAGTATACAACATGAGGAAATACTTCTAAAGAAAAAAATGAGTGCAATGTAATCCTTTTATTTTCTGCAGGCTTCTTCTGATCCTCCTATCATCCACGATTTCTAGTAGGAAAATGGTGGTACACTGGATGAGCTCATCACAGGGGTGATCTAAGAGAAAGAATGGTACAATGGTGCTTTAATTTTTTATTTCTACAAAGCAATTAGGTAAAAGGATTGTGATTCTGTACTTTGCTTCATTAATATATATCATGCAGCATTCTAAGACACAGCTACTATATAGTCCTCATATCAAATGGGAAGAACTGCAAGCCAAGGAACTGCATCATTACCTGCCTCAATTTAGTCTTTCAAGCTGGGATCATCAATTTCTTTTTCTGACCCTTCTCTTATGCAATGCATTTCCTACCAGATGATAAGTATCTGCAAGACAAGAAAAGGAAAGAACCCTAAGTTGATTTGTAGCTCATACCATTATCAAAGCCCTTAAAAGATAAACAGAGAAATTGAAATAAAATGATAAATTTAATTGCAAAATTAGCATTAAAAAAAAAAAGATTCCAAGATACATGCACAAATTGTTAGTTCTGTGATCACAAACATAAATACAACTGACAAATAATTCATTCACTACAGCAAACTTACCACAGAAAGGCTTGTAGGACTTCTGTGGAGCAGTCATGACCAGTGTTCACCGGAAGAAGTGGGCCACCCTGAAGGACCCCCTTTAGTTCTTCTGCTACACCCTGATGTTCTCCCCATCTGCAGATGTATGCATATAGAACAATCCCCATATACAGAAAAAGTACCAAGTTATGGGGTTCTTTTTAATTAATCAATGACTGATTCACAAAATGAGAAATTGTCAAGTTTATAAAGGGATTTTTTCTAAGAAAATAGAACTGAACATGGTTCAAAATTTCACTTAACATGTTGGTTCCCATTCCTAGCTATAGAAAGAAGTCCTGAATCTCAGTAACATTATCTCTTATTTTTGAGCAATATCAATGCTACAAAATTTCTTGAATAGCTTTCAAATCAGTTCTTGGAATTTCTCTCATTTGCCATAACTTATCTGATAGTTAACAATTAGTTTGTAATGATTTTTTTTCCCCATACTACATAATACTTTAAAAGTTACAATTGAAGATAAGGTTTAACACATTGTGATTTTTCTTATGCATTGCTTATGAATTTACTGGGAGTTTAAGTGTGTTGTTTCAAAAAAAAAAAAAATTACAATTCTTCTGAATAATTTTTACATTACTCAACACTCTTCAGCCTTACTCTTGATGTAGATTTTCCTCACAGTTATATGTTTCCAAGCACACAAAATGTTCTAGGCACACTGCTTAAGCAAGCACCAGCATTGTTACGCTCAGTTAACAACATCTAAATATAGATGCTTATATCCATATTTGGCTATTAGTCATCACTTAATCTTTACCCATCTAAAGTTTACTTTATCTGCAAATACTAGCTGAAGAAAAAGCAAGCTCTATACTTCTAATATTAGACAAGCTCTATAAGATCATTAAATATGGATCGAGGTGACAGTAGACCAGAATTTTCAAGCTTGAGTGAGGAGACACTGCCCTGGTATAAGGACTAAACAACAGAGGAAGAACAACTTGTACATGGCAGCAATAAATGGAAAGAGTAGGCAAATTCTTTTCCAGATAACACAACCTATATAAATAATATCATGGGCTTCTCTTACTATCCAAAGTACTGTCAGAGAAATTATGAATGAAATAATCTGAATGGCTGGAAGGTGGAATATTTATAAAGTAAGACTTTCAGAGGTTTAGTTGTAATTTGTAAATATAGTATGTACTTACAACCAAAACATTTACATGAAAACTTCCTTGCAGCAGTAGAAGATAGTGCAGATGTCTATTGCCTCCTTTCCACATGTGTTTAGAAGTATCTCTAATACTGTCAGCAGCAAGACACAAAGTGTCTTGATCAAAATTAAGATCCATCTGAACTAAAAAATATTCTTTGCCTTCTTCTTGGGACTCAGTTCTATATGGACATTCAGAGCATATTCTTCCTGCTCCTTCCATCCTCGAGCAACTAAAAGACATATATATTGATTACCTCTGTTAAGACTGAAAGTTATATTTCTCTCCTGAAAGCACCCTAGCATGATGGATAGCATATTGCACCCCTTCTGTTGAAAGCTTTTTTGATCAGTCCAGATTTGTTGAAGTACGCAGAAGACATACAAGTCTCTACAGCTAGCAAGGTGACTCAGTTTCAGCCCTTGCTCAAAGGCTGTTTAATATATCATCATCCCTGCCAATAACCATCTTCTGTATTTTATAAGAAAATGCAACTGCTGTTCACGTTTTGGAACTTTCCATGTACCTACATTCCAGAGGGATATAAAAATTATGGAGTGGACAAAGACTCAGGCTTGGATCAAGGGCAGTCATTTTAATTTTAAACATCATTGAAAAAAAAAAATACACTCCTACATAAGTATTACTCTCCTTTTTTTAGAGACTGGATTTATTATATCATCAGGAAAACCCTTCCAAACATACAAAAAAAAATCCTACTACATTACTGCTAATCCAACCTCCGAATATTTGGCTGGCAAATATGACATTCCCATGAACGCAGAACTTCTGTCAAGTCACTGGAAAGCTGGTGAGCTTTCACTCAGTAATTTTGGAAAATCCTGAACTGCTATGTAACAAGCATTCACCATTTTAGTAGAGCTTCCAGAACTAAAAATCTAGTGGTATACCAAGCTATCACAACGACTCCCTTCTGTTTTTCTGGATGGCAGGAGATACGCACATTATCTAAGCATAAAAGCTACACTTTCACATGAATACATATAAAACTCACTGGGCTTCAAAGGTCCAGGCCCTGAACACATCTTCAGCTGTCTTTATTTTCTAAATTAATTTCTCAAATTTTATTCAGTGTCCTGCAAGACCAACCACAAAGAAATTAAAGATCACATCCTATTAAGTTCAAATATTCTGAACCAGTAGAGCCCATCCAAAGAAGCCAAGCAAACTCTGTAGCAAGTACATCTCTCTCCTACTTCTCAGACCACTGCACTGGTAATATTACATGAAAACAAAGAGTCTTGAACATGCTAAGTTATGAAATTAAATTTTTTCAAGACTTTGTTAAGTAAAATTGTAACAAGAACAGCATCATTCAAAGGGTTTTCCTTCATCAGAAAGCACTGCTGCATTTCTAATACAAGTAATTTCCAACAGAAAACATTTAACAGAAAGCAGTCTGGGCAGTGCTCAGATTACAAGTGAATGTATTTTATACTTGAGCTTTTGCATTACCGTAACACTACATTATCTCATCTAATTAGATTTTTCCAAAACCTCTGGAAAATGAACTTTCCACGTGCTCTGGATGTTTGTTTATTGACTAAACATGGTGTGCATGAACTAAATAATGTATTGTAGAAATAGGAATTAAGAAAGAGCAATACTACAGCCTAATGGACTACAGAAATAGTTCTGTAAAACTATCAAATTGTCTCTAGCACAATATATGTCTTAAACATATTAAAGAATAACTTCTAGTGTTTTGATCTTTACATTTCTCTCTCAAAAACAAAAGACAACACATCTCCTATATTAATATACAGGCCCTTAAACGTTTTGTGACATTTGTAATTTAAATTGCAAATTACTATTACATTTTAAATTTTATTCTGAAAAGTTACATATTTATTCTCCACTATTTAAGTGGTTATTTCAAAAAGATACCTTCCTGGATTCCTAACAAATGATGTTTTCATTTCACAGACCTGACTTAACAGCATTATTGACTTGTTCCCACCATACAAAGTGCAAGATGCTCCAGTCACTGGATGACTGATTTTTTTTCCCCTGTAGATTATCTGTGACTTCCAATAACTTAATCTGCAATCCTAAACACTTGGCATTTACAGAATTCTTAGGATCAGGAGGAGGAGAACACAGAAAAACAGAAACAAATAAGCAGACATTTGCAAAAGCTCTGCCTGAAACAACTGGACCAGCAATAAGAGAAACAGTGGCAGTGACAGCAAGAAACATTGTATCTTAAGTTACATATAACCGCTTTAATCTACAGTACATTATTTCTTTCTTATCCAGCTTAATTCAGTACACATTCTTCCAGTTTGTAGAGCAAATGATGCAAGTTCTGAAAAAAAACCCCACCAATTGACTACCTGACCCCAGTATGCAACAACTGAACACTTTCAATTTTTTTACATCAAGAGTTTTGTCTTGTGGAAACAGAGCATGTATTCTGTAAAGACAAAAATACTAGAGATTCTACAGAAAACCGTTTCTTATGCTTCATAATTTCTGTGTATCTGGCTGTTCTCTTATAATATTACTTTAGTAAGACAGGAAGAACATTCTTTAAAATACTTTTTTCTAGATTTGCCTGCTTTGAGTGGAAAGAAAGGAAAAGGAGAAGCAAACATTTCACACACACACACAAAAAGACATACTCCTCTATCAAAGAGTTTCCTAGAATGAAACAGAAGATCTAAGAACCTAAGTGAACACTGAAGTTGGATCATAGGAGTTTCAGATTGGAAAATGTTCTTCACTGGGAGGATAGTTGGTCCCTGGAACAGGTTCTCCGGGAAAGTAGTCACAGCACCAAGTTTTTGTCAAATTGTATTTTCCTTCAACATCTAGCACACTGTACACATCTGAGCAAAAACACAAGCAACTTTTCTCTCTGGGAAGAAAAAAGCAGATTAAAAAAACCAAATCCACCATAAATTCCCCAAAATATTCTCAGTACAAACTATTAGCTCTCCAGAACTATTCTTCTTATGCTTCCCTATTATGCTAATGTCAATACAGCCTAAGAGTCAGTGAAGAGCTTGTGTAGTTCACATGCCAATGAAAAGTTTTCTCCGAGCTGCAGTACAAGACTTCTAAGTTACCTTCCGTTGCTATCCTTCTTCTCATTATGAAGCAGTAGCACATGCACAAATGGTCCACTAAAATAAAATAGATTTTTGAAAAAAAATCATAGCCTGCACTGTTACAGCCCATGCATTACAAAACAGAGCTTAAAACCACCCGTTACTTCAGTGGTATTTTATCATAACATTTAAAACATGCTGGACAGAATTTCTTGCATTAAAAAGTAATGATCATTAAGGAAAAAAAACAAACCACTTGATTCCTCAATGTATTAAATTAGACAAGATTAACAGATTCATATATAAGCAGACTAATTGTTTGCTTGCCTGTTATGGCATAAAAGCATCTAAAAACATCTTTTGAAGGGTGTTTTCAAGACAGAACCATATATTGCTTCCAGTTCTCACTTACAGTGTTGGCAATTATGAAAAATTAATGATACCTCATTATTTTCACTCCTTTGCCCAAGAACAAACATTAAGTCAGTTTATTCTCAAGAGATCCCAAGACAGTCACTGAAAATCCCAAAGAGTTTTGTCCTTTACAGGTCTATTTCCTACTATTTTATCTTGCTGTTTTCCAGGCTGAGACCCTAGGTGAGACTCTGCCTCTGAAGGTGACAGGATCTAAAATCTTATGTCCTTCAGCAACTTACTAGCAAAGAGAAATACAAAATGTCTCATATTTTACACAGTTAATAATAATTTGCAATTCTGTCATCACAATAAAACAACTTCATTACAGATTACTTGGTTCAGTTAGCAAAATGTATAAATTTTAATGCCACTTATTTAATGCAGCTGAGAACATAACGAAAACTTTTAGAGTGATTTCCTCTTCCTAGGAAGGTTTGATAGATTGTTCACTCAGGAAAGTATTGGAAAAAAGTATTTTCTGAAGTTTATCTCCAGAGTTGCAAGGTGTTATATAAGAGAATACACAGCGTTTCAACATTTTATATATATACACACACACACACATATTGCGTATCCTTCACAGTAAGTTTCAACTTTTTAATTTATTTTTATTTTACACCAAGAATTAGGATGTGTAGTCCTTCAAATATTGAAGGGTGGAAGGAACAATTGAGACATCTGGAGCTCTGAAGGCACGCAAAAGCCAGAATTATAGCAAAATACAGACAGTCTAATCTAATTTTTGAATACAAAATAGGTTTCGTATAGAGAAAAAAATCCCTCTACATTCCTACATTAAAAAAAAATTTAAAAACCCAAACCTAAATGCACCCCACTTTCTTCTTTCTGCCATTCATATAAATTTTACTGTGTCACTAAAGAACATTTTGCATTAGTAAACAAACATGGGAAAGCATATGACAGAAGCATAGGTATCATTTTCTCAGAATTATTAGAAAGAACCTTTACAGGTGCAGTCAATCAGAGTTTGAATTTACACTGCAGCAAAAAAATTAAATGATGGTCTAAAATATCTTTAAAAGAACATGTGGCTGCGTTCAGATTCCATCTTTTTTATATGGCATTTCACATAGTATTCCTATCATGCAAAAGAACTAATACAAGTCATCACCCAACACATTTTTACAGATCCCTTAACACCACAAATATCACATTATATAAAATGCTACATATGGTATAGTATTTACATTGATTTTTTTAAAAAGCATTAGTTAGTATCTGATAACTACTATTCAGTTTCAAAGCTAATGTGAGGAACTGCATACTTAAGTATGAAGAATATCTTATTGTCCAGAAGGTATTTTTGCATCAGAAAATCCTCTGACACAAAAGACCATCAGTGTTTCAGCCATAACTGCATTCACTTCAATAGTGGACATTCCATATAAAATAAAACTGATCTTTCTTAAGTTTCAGTTTACTGGTTGCTTAAGTGGTAACTATGTTCATTCTGTACACTGCTGAGCAGAAATTCTACCAATAATTTTTTCTACTACTATTCTAAAAATACCTAAATTGCAAAGCACCTTAGAACTATTATACCGACCTGAAAATAAAATTATTAATTATAATAAAATTGTAGTTACACATATTAATACAACAGCGCTTCACAGATAAAACCTGCTCATATGCTACTCCTGCCTTAAACTGCATTACTTTAAGACCCACACAAGTATACTTCTGACAAAAAACACAAGTTAAAATAGATACATATGCACAAGTTCCTATTGGTGGTTTTGAAACTAAATGTACATGAAGATAAAATGAAAACATCCAGACCTCTATGTTCCATGTAACAGGTGAGTCAAAAATCTGCAGTTAAAACATATGATGTCTGTAACAAGTGTATTTCCAGACTTCCCACTGCACTTCAGAATGACATTTCTGAAGCTTGACTCAAGATTCTTCCTCTATGGATAAAGTCTATGAAATAAGCCAAAAACATCACAGGCTGCACAAAAAGTACTCTTCTCACATTAGAAAAGGTTTACTTAACAGAGACGTGAAATAATTTATTTCTGTCAGTATTTAAAATTATTAGCGAAAATGGTTCTTTTATAACCTAATAACTGTCACAGCCTTTCTCCTATTAACTATTGCTGAGTTTCAGCTTAAGTATAACAGAAATGTTTGCACTTATGAAGTGGCCAGAAAAGCAAACATTATGCAAAGTATCATACACAACAAATAGACAAAGTTAAGAAATACAGATTTTGTATTTAATTTGATGGTGTTTAATTAAGACAACAGTGACAGAAACATGATTGTACAGAAGTATTAAGTGACAGTAGGAAATGGAAGTTTTATATTTTCATGAGCTGAAGACTGATGTAGAAGCAAATTAATTTTCTTTGGTGGAAGACCAAAAACATATCAGTGCACTTCTGAAACTTAGGGTTTCAGAAACTAGAGGAAAGAAGTAAAATAACTTATTAATAGCCCTATAGCCAGAAAATTCACGTGGAAAAGACAGATTCAAGTCCCTGTTCTATATGTTACATTGATTTCATTGGTGTTGTTCGTATTTGTATAAATAGTTATGTAGCCAACATTGCCAAATAATGGCTTTTTGGATTGGAGGTTGGGAAATAACTGAAGTCCAAGCTGTGTAGTCAGACAGGTGTGACAGCACCCAGACACATAAGGTTACTCATGTGATTTATATACCTGCAACAGTTCTAACAGTTGCCACTTATTCTGCACATGCACCCTAGCTACCCTCACAGTATCAAAGGCATCATGCTTTTCTTCCATGCTCCAAGTATAGATGAGAATGGAAGTGAGGAAGAAAGGAATACAGGTTAGCATAAAAACAGATTAACTGCGGCATTCTGAAAGTATCTTGGGCAAAAGTTTTCAGTACAGCGTCAGCAGGATCACCTCATTATAATTACCAAAGTCAGGCAAAAAAAGTCTCAATTTTTTCACCCTGATACTGGCTGATACTACCATTGCTAAAATAATTCCACTTTCAAAGGTAAATGGAAAAGGGATGGTAGATGATGGACTTCAATATATTAGAGCTCAAATATCAAACTCAGATCCACAAAGGGAGAGGGTGCTCTTGTATTAAAAGAACTACTGCAGCTCTTTCATAAATCTGAGTCACCGCAACCAAATGAAGCAGTCTACTGAAGGACTAGAAACTCTAATGACTGTCAACATTAGAACAAATTTTTACCTGAAGGGAATACAGTCAAATAAATTTAGCTGTCACAATCACAAACGTAATTATTCAAATTACATACAAAACCTTTTCCAATCTGACATAACAAGCCTTTGCTCTTACAGTTGCCTAAATTTTACTTTTTCTCTAGTAAACATCTATTCAAAAAGCATGCTACTAAACATGAGGAGAGAAGACACGTATCAAATAGATCTCTCCCATCTTTCAGACAAGAAATCTGATTTAAGAATTTACTGAACATGGCATCTACAGCCAGCCACAGAAATCCAAAGGACATGTCAATGCAGGAGATCCTAACTGAACCGCTGCTTTGGCCACAATAATTGCAATTATAGGAATGCAGGTGTTAACCTGACCACTGACTCAGAAAACCATCCCTTAGAGATCTCTGACCAGCCACAGACCCAAGAACTCTTTGATATTCTTCTTTGCAGTGAATTCACAGATGGATAAACCTCACAACTGGCAAACAAAAGACATCATTAGTTCTTTAACTTCTCTTCCCTAGAGAGTTTCTGCTGAGACTGTCGGCATGTTTTAAACAACAGCTAAGCATTCCACAAATATCACAACATGATGACGTACATACCAGTTCCAAATTCTGCTTGCTAGCATTTGTAATTACCCAGTCTACACTTCCCTTTATTTATGGAGTTTATCACTGTCATAGTGCGCAAAAATTCTAGCAGGAAATACTGAAAATACATTTTTCATTAAAGTTCCACAATGTTATATTGGATTAAAGATTCCCATAAAGCTGAGAATAGCCAGCTTACTAATAACGTATTCATAATTTGTTTCCAAAGGAATAAAAGAAGAGAAAGTTTTTATACAAGTTGCCAACACCCTATTTTTCCCCACCAGACGCAAAACACACCCAGGTTTGCTGAAGACTTCAATCAGAATTTTTAGACTTTGCTAGAATGCAAAACATTCAGAAAAAAATGGCTACCAAATTAAAGAACAAGTTTACATGTAACACCAAGCTTCCAACTTCATGTGACAGAGACAAGAAACCCCTCCTGCCGAAGGGCTCAGTGGAAATAAATTATCAAAGTTCCCCTCCCAGAAGCTCTATCTTACTATCCTGAAGTCCACTATTGTTTTGATAAATTCTATCATCCAATTTGGTGTTAAAATGAACTACTTTTTTTTTTTCAGATAAGAAAAATGCACAAAAGTGAGTATGTTTAGCTGTTCCAAATCTCTTAGTAAGATTTCCTTTCTTCTAGCAAATCATCCTGTGCCTTAATGATGCAGATGGGATGTAAGCACTGCCAAGACCTCTGCAAACACTCACAATACTGTTGAGAGGCTGAAGGGTAACATTATATTGATAATGGTTTCTGAGATTTGTTATCAGCAGAAAATCTTTTGTCTGCCAGATGTACTCCTATGTGAAAATATGCCTTTTTCAAGTTGAGAGCTAAAAATTACTCTCTCCAAGTGAGTCAGGAATAATTGAGAACAAACTGATTGTTCTGACTCTGAAACATGCAGGTGTTCAGTCCATTAATGCTCTGAAACAGACCAACTTTTTTGTTGGGAGTAACAATGCATCTGCAATAAAAATCTTTCATCCTGTCCTTCGATGGTACACTTTTAAACAGAATATAGATTCTACTTCCTTTGTGAGAAAGCTCTCCTGAGAGAGCTCTACAAAAGAAAAGGATGTTTGTGACATGTATGTGTAACTGCACTACAAAATCAGAAATACATCTCCAACACCATTTTGTTCATGATTACTTTAGTTGTTCAGGCTACAAAAATCTCCACAGGCAGCTTCTGTACAAGGCACAAAAACAAAAAAGTGAAGAGTGAAAGTTACATCTTAGGGAATTATCAGTATAAGATACTGTAATTCTTCATCAAAATGAATGTTTAATATATGACAGCAAAGGCAACAACAGAGCAGGCAGCATAATGGGTGTTCTCATCTACCTGACACTTCCATAATCAATTGTAAAAAGATAAATACTAGAAGTTGATTTACTCATTTAGGACAGAAATTAATCAGGAATGACATAGCCTATAAGTCTTAGAGATGTAAAAGAATAATATGTTTCCTTATTGAAAACATTGTTATTTAGGTTGGTAGCTTCTGCATCATGATTTTGAAACAAGGAATGCTGGAGCCATGAGAGATGCCCTGTATCTCATAGGTTCCTTAAGAGGTGAGATGCAGTGGCTCCATTGAGGGCTACTCAATATAGCCTTCATAATGAATAATTATAGGGAGTATTTCATATATTCCTGAAGGCTGTTAATTATTTATTGACTTCCATGTCAGAGGATCCAAAATGCATGACAAACAATGGGATGTGAAGGCAGCTGTGCATGTGCTGCCTTTGGCTCCTTCAGTATGGTTACACATTATTATGCCATCACAAAGGCAAGAAAACCTTCTGAGTAAGCAAAGTATTAAAAGCCTATCTTGAAATGCAGCTGGGAATGCCAGCATGACTTGAGATATTGTCCACCATCCACCTTCTAGGCCCCAATCACACAGTATCAGTGTAGAAGAAGTGAAGTGTGTTTTGGCAAAGTATGAGAGCACAAACCATGGTGAAACTCCAATCCATTCACAATAGGAAGATAACATTTTATTTTGCTCTTTTAGTTTTGTAAATTAAAGTAAATTACAAACCTTCAGTAACACATTGGGACCAAACTCCCCTGACACCTTCAGACTGAACTCCTGATTTCACTTTTTATGTAGAGCTGCACTATACTTTGTAGCCTCCTCATTTTGATTCTCACATGCAGCTATTCAAAACTGCATTCAGTTTACATACTACTACAAAATCTCAATGAAATTGTCTATCTACTCTAAGTGAAAGTAGTCCTCTTCTTAATTCTATCATTTTAAGATAAGTGGTGAAAAATAACAAATAGGATGCGATCATCTGTGAAAACCAGAATGAAAAGCAATCTTCATTCACGAGCGCCATCTAGTGACCACAAGAACCCTACAGACTTAACGTGAAAATGCGAACCGATCCAGTTACACACCTGCTGATTTTTAGGATTTCATTAGATGCCCTACCCACCAACCACAACACCCCTCCCCCCTCTTTTTTTTTTTTTTTTTAGATAATATATTGCATTTGAAACTGCAGTATGACAAAGTTTCTCATCTCTAACAGGCTACTTGTGGTACCTCACTTGAAGGTCACAGCAACTCATATGACATTAAGTGACAAGCATAATTTGAATGTCTACGACCTCCAGTGCTGAATTAATTTTATATACCTGAAAGTCTGTATCTTCATAAACCTCACAGTGCCTAACCACGAAAATGCATGGCTGCAGAAGTCTAACTACTCCAGAAAAAACAAAGCAAGGTGTAACTGGACAGGTGTTGTTTGGGAATGGTGCTGTGTATTAGGGAAATAAGCAGCATTTATAATGAAGTACACTAATAACTTAGTTCTCATTACAAATCGCGATGTGTGGGGACTGATAGGAGGAGAGCAGATTTTTATTGTTTCCTATGCAGTGCAATTCTATACAATGTTTACTAGGACTATTCATATAAGCATGGGTAGAGTTGTATTGAGGTTTTAATAAGATGAGGCCTATCGTGCTCCCATTGAAATTTCCAATGAATTACATTAGAACTATTCAGAAAATACCTTTTCACATCTTTGTTTTTAAACAACTACACAATTCATTTCTGATCAATAGCTTACAAAAGCATCCTGAAAGAAAGATGTGGTCGCATAATTAGAAGCTAACAGAAAAAGTGAACCATAAAGTACTCTAGTTAGTGAGCTATATGACAGTAGGTTATAAACCAACTGCTAACTTCAAAATGAAACAACTTTGAGAAAGCAAGAAAATCAAACAAAAATATGCTCCACTCTTGGACTATCATCAAGGCTTTTTTTTCCTTCATCTCCACTTCTTGACAAGAAGATATATGAAAATAGAATATGCTGTTTCTCCATGCCTTCAGTTTTCATAGCACGGTTCCTCTAGGAAAACATTAAAAAGTTTCATGCAACCTTTCTTTTAATGAGAATAGTGCTGCAAAAGAATAGCAAAATCGTCATGGCTGTATAGTAATTTCTAACAGAAATTTTAATATGCACCGCTTATGTTACATGCCATTGGTTATTTGTTCACTTAAACACAATAAAAAGGACTAAAATCTCTTCTATGTTAGCCAGATCTACAAACTTACAAAACTGAATCATACTTTGGGAGCATGTCAGGAAAAAAAAAAAATTAAAAAAAGAAAAAATGCATCTTTCCTTTTCTGTTGGCACAAACATGACCCTTTCTTGAATTACGGCACTTCAGCTCCCCTGTAAGTTTGTTATGTTGTCAAGGACTGCTGAAGAAACATCAAGTACCACACTTTAAAGACAGCCACAACCAAACCATTTGAACCATAACTTCACTTATTCTGCATATAACTACAACAGAAATGCATTACTTCATTACCAAACAATTGTTTCTTGTCAAAAGCGATCCTGCAGAACGGACTAATTCTTATGGGTTACATGCTTTTACAATTAAGCAATTTTACTTGAAGAGGAGAAACCTGAACTAGAGCTTTAATATTAAAATATCATTTTAATATTATCAATAGTCACAAAAAGTTATGTCATAAGGGCACAATTTAGTAACATGTTTTTTCCCCCAAGACTGTCAGATATCTAGTAAAAAATAGACTATTTCTTGTTCAGCCTCTGAAGACCACTGCTTTAGTTAATAAACCTTGTAAAAATTCAGCTGATAATGAAAGAAGTAGAAATTTAATTAACTAACTATTTGCAGGAACTTGCTGAAAAATATCATTAACTGAAATTACTCACATCCTCCTTTTAAAGATCATGAGTTGACAGAATACTTTTTTCCAATAGTTATTTTTCAGTCCAATAATGAGTCAAAGGACATCACTTATATCTTGCATCTAAAGCATAAGATCCACTTATTTTTGTACTTAAATTTACATTCAGGGAAATAAAAGATGTCAAGAGCCAAAGCCAATCTGTGCAGTGTGACTAAATATGTATCTAGCTGTCAATTATCTATTAACAGATTAAAAGAATGCATTTTGCAAATGTACATTTTAAGGAGAACAGTATGTGAAACATTACTTTTAATAAGATGTCACTTTACTAACCCCAGTTGGAACACTTTCACATGAAATGCTTGTTTGAAGTGAATTAGGAATCAGACTGCCAGCATAGCAGAGTAATGGCAGTGTAAGAATTTTGTTAATGGAGGAATACAGTAGCCCAAACACAGCAATACATCACTAAGAAGAACCTGTTTGCAATTACCAAGTATAGCAGTAAGTTGACTAAGCATTTCTCTGTCAATTATTAGACTATTTTGCTTCTTCTGAATTATATCAGTGGAAGTTGGACTATGTACAAAATCTTTCAGTATCCTAAGTGTCTAGGAGGGAATACAAACTGTACTTAAAAAGAATAAATTCAAATAAATTGTGTAAAAAGTAGAGCATTAATGAGCATACTAGATATGCCCCTTATAAGTCCTAAGCCTACAGAGTAGGAAACACTACCATTTTATTTCTTTACATCCCCCAAAAAAATCTGATAATTCATTAGAGTCTACAATACGGTACTACATATGCACTCCTCTTTCATTAATTAGGGAAACATCTCCGATTCACACTTCCCTGGATCACACATCATTTCTATTTATCACTTAATTTCCTTCAACAAGAACTATGAAGTGTTATTAAAAGACCAGCAGGAATATTGCTCAACTCTTGTAAGAAAGCAGAAGGAACAGGCAAGGTTCAAACGCTACAGATATGCATAATAGTAAGCAGTCCCCTGAGTTTGTATAACTGACTATATTAATACTGATCTTAATCTTGGAAATGACAGTATGAACACACAGAATGAGTAACTGTTATAAATATATTCATGATACACGTATGGGTCTACAAAGTCTGTGTGGGTTTTTTTGTTTTAAAAAACTTTGTTTCAAGGAGAAGAGCAACTGAAATATGTCTACATGAGCGTGATAACATGCGTTACTACATGGAGATAAGCCAAGCAGATGAAGTCGTCAGCTCCATCTACAGAAGAGCTACAGTGAACTGCATCCAAGCAGATAACAAGCAGTAACCAAGTCTGTGTTCATTTATTCTTTCAAATCTAATCCTATTCACCTTAAATCACTCAATCCCATTGGCCTCATCTGACTCCCAAAAAAAACCAAACAGGATTTGGACCTCAGTACTTTCAAACATATCCATAATTCTGGTGGATATGTCTTTCAGAGCACACTGGGATTATACATCCATATTTTAACTAAACCTTTATAGCGAGATAGGATAGATTTACACTCATCATACTTTATATTTGCAAATAAATATATTGAAAGCTCTATAATCATGTTGGACTATCAGGCTCAAGCTATCAACAGAAAAAAAAATTACATATAATCAAGATCATCTCAAAAAAATCAGGATATGATCAGCTAATTAGTGACTAGCTAAATTCCAGCTCCACTAGATGAAATACTATATATTCTATCCGAAGACAGGGCTTAGATTGTTTCAACAAGGAATTCTGATCTGTTCACTAAATAAGAAATCTTGTTTCATTAAAAGTTTGATCTAACACACTTTCCATTCATCAAACTGAGTTTCAGGTAAAACTTTAGGAAGAGTTTAAATTATTAGCTATATTCTGCTGCCTATAATACACTTTCACTTTTATTACTGAGATAGATCATGCACATGCAAAGGCAAAACTCATTTTGCTATATAGAGTTTAAGATTTGAACAAGGAAAAAGGTTACCAAATAAAAAGCTGCATTTCCTTTTTCAAGGAATGGAAGGGAAGAGGGTTTTTTTACAAGATGACAAAACACATTTTCCTCTTTTGGTTCTTTACATCCACACAAAGGAAAATGTAGATACACATACATATTTGTGTATATAGTCTGTGGCAGGAGGGTAGTCTGTTGCAATTTTCTGGAAGGTATATGTGTATGAACTATGTACACTTAGCTAAAATATGTGATGTGCTGGAAAGAGAAGTTTTGGGTTAGAATTTAGAAGACTAGCCCTGAAAATGACAAAATGGGTTTTGTTAATTTTACTCTGCTCTTGGAGCTATATAGGTATAAAGGTCTTTGAAGAACAGTAACTGTTCTTCAACCTATTATTTTATAAAACTTTCATTTTCCTCTACTTTTGTACTTCTTGTGAGATGATGCAGGAGGTGGTAAATAAAAGAGATGTCAGATTACAGAAACTTCAACAACTGCAATTATTCAGATACCAATAGTCTTCTGGAAATATTCATACAGTGGGAAAGCACTGTTATAAAAAGATTCCAAAGTAGCTTTTATTTTAAATGAATGATGGAATATTTTTTCCAAACTGATTTTCCTTCTGGGGTCTTTTAAGAAATATATCTAGAATAAAAAATTGGTTCAGGTTTAAGGTCCACCTCATAAGCATGTTCCTAATTCTTTATGCCTGCTGGTTGAAAGTCAGTAATTTTAAATTGCAGTAAAGGCACCAAACATGACTGTTATTCTAACACTTGCTTTGTAGCATGGTCTTAAATTCTTTGTAACATTCTGAAGTAGGAAAATCATATCATTAACTAATGATACCTTATATCCCAACTTAAACATTGTTCAATGACTATTGACCCAAAGGAAGCTGAAAAATCCCCAGCAGATTCAGTCAGTTGTACCTCAGTATGAAATGCAGGTAAGAGTTAGCAAAAGGGGGACACATTGTTTGCATGTGTCCAGTGTAAGTAGATGAGAGGGACATGGTTTTATTAAGTTTATTGGTTTAAGAAGTATGAAAAATAATTCAGCACATAAGCAAGAACCCACCTGACTGAATCCTTAACTCTTTGACCTCATCCTGAACCACCTGCCCCCTTTTTTAATATTTAAAGACTAGCCTAGAATCTGCATTAATGCTATGTAATCAGGTGTACACTTCTTTTACTAGAAAACAGGCCAGTGTGATCTTACAAGACTATGAAAGACAGTAAATAGAAACAAATAGAAAGTAATGGCATTTCAGAATATTAGATCTTCCCCTCAAGAGATAGTTTGTGACTTAACAGAAAGTTATCTTATGTTAGGGATGTACACTCTTGCCCACACCTGGAATTGAATTGATCCCCCTGAATTTTCAAAATACTCTAAATACTGACTGCTTTGCACTAGGCAGAACCGGTAATCTGATACTCTCTAGGTCTGGCTGGCTTGAAGCAGGGTGCTTGAAAGGACCAGTGCCTGTACTAGAAATCTCATCCCTAATGGCAACTCTTCTACTCCAAGCACTCAGATGATCTCAAATTAACAACTAAAACTCTCTTACCCAGGGTCTACCCTTCACACAATTATCAGCACTACGCTTTTGCTAAGTCTTTTCATTTCCAGCTGTCTCCTCCTTAAGGTGATTTGATTGTAGTTGCTTACAGCAGTTTCTAGCAGCTCATGTTTTAAACAAAACCTGTTTAACATGTTTGCAAATTAAAATACATTCTTCTATTTTAAATTTAAATATTTGAATAAAGACATTCCTTTTTTTCAACTACTGCAGTTCCATTTGCCTAGTGGACTGAAAGGAAGAGTGGTCAGGGCATGTACATGGAACTCATGCAGATCCTTCTCCCTGCTTCACTACTCATTTTCTGAGATCTGGGCAGTTTGCTGTCTTACCTTTTGCTTCATTTTCTTCATCTATAGAAGAGGAGCTTTACACTAAGACAGGCACTGAGAGCTAATTTGTTAAAAAAAACTGTGAGGTATGAAAACATTACTGGCAACACAGATCTGTGGACAGATCATTCTGCAAGACACATTCATGCTCTTCCATGACATATTCCCTTAATTTTGAGTTTACTGATCCCAGTGAGATACAAGAGGTAATCATTATTCATGATGAGCTACACATAAAATGAAACTACATCTTAAATAATTTGGTGCTTTGCTTTTATTTCTGCATTTGTTTTTTAATCTCCAGTAATGTTTCTTTTTCCTTTTTTAATTTATTTTTATTATATTTTACATGAACAACAGAGCACAACTAATTTTACTTTTTTTTAATTCCAGAGGCTCTAAAAAGGTAGAAATATGACTTCTCCCTGAATGGATCAAGTGATTAGGAAACACAGCTTCTATCAGACAGCACTGTCTAGGTGTTATATTGTGCAGAGCAACTCAGATGCATAACCACTCTCAGTCTGATTCCATTTCAGTAGGAGCAGCAAATTTCCACGTTCTTTCTGACAAGCTTTTTCTTTTTCTTATGACTGTTCTAAGAAAAGTCTTAGCCATGGATTATCTAATGGGAACAGAATGATTAAATGAAAATAATTCTAATAAATGTTGAGGATAGCACATAATATGAATAAATTTATTTCAAATGCACTGCTAAGGATAGTAAACTGTGCTACGAGCATAAATTTTGTGGGATTTATGATCTCTGTCTTGCATCCCCTCAGCCGAATAAGGTTCCTCAACAACTCTGGGCAATTTACTCCATGTCTTAACTATCTTCTACATCTTCTTGCACTTAGAGAGTCTAAAGCAGGTAAGTGTAAATAGGAATTCAAGGGTAAACAACTCCCTCTTCCCCACTTCCCCCTTTTGTTATTCACCTCCAATTGTTTCTGTGAAAATAGATCAACATGTCAGAGCTGCCAGTTACATATGTAAACTATTGTCATTCATATGAACAAGGATAAGATGGAGTTAGAGAAAATTAATTACATTATAGAATAATGAAGTTATTGCCACACAAATGAGTAGCAGCATGTTTACAGAACAGAGACTTGAAAAGATAACAGAGAAGATGAAAGGAAGCAGTAGATAGAAAGCAAAATTGATCATTTTTCTCTGTTTCACTATTGGATAGTCTCTAAAATGTTTATAAGCAGTCTGAAAGTTGTAAAATGTGTAAACTGAGTAAACAGCCCTGCAAAGATATTATTTCCACATCTGGGGACAACACTAGATTTAGAGCAATTCAAGACAGTCCCCAGATTCCCTTCTAAAGGATGTACTTTCCAGGAATGCTGGCAGGATCAACTCTTTATCATCTCCACACATTGAAAGCTATAGAAAACCCAGTTTATGTATGAATCCGATTGTTTTCTCTTTTCCTAACATAATTTCTTTAATTGCTTCTTTAAGACATGTCAATTTGAAACTGACAGTTTTCTCATATCCTAGAGTCCAAACTATTGGTGATGTTGTCATGGAAAACAATCCTGTCTTTAAATGAACTGATTTCTAAATAAACAAAGCTTCCTAATCCTCCACGTGCATTTATAAAAACTTTTGCAACCAAGCACACTGGCAAGAATATCACAGGGCATGACAAAATCTGAATGGGCTATGTAAGCAATAGTAACTGTTCTCTAGAGCATAATCAGGTTCTGACTGCTTTCTCATGTCTGGAGTGACTGCCAACATTGGAAAGTCCCTCTGCATGCTCAAGGGGTCATCTAAAAACACATATTATTATTGATATTTTGATAGAAAGCAATTGTCTTTATAGCAAGTGATAAGATTAATATTTTGAGCTGAGCCAGGAGAAATAAAAAGAAAGAGGCACTAATGAACCCAATAAAGAGGTTCAGTCTAGCATGGCTGTTAATCTAACTAACTTCAGGGAAGAAACGATTTGTGTCGATAAAGCATTTCCTTAGTAAATTACTGCTGGCTCCAGTGTAAGACATTTACAGTAAACACCAAAAGTCTGCAAGGCATCTGTTCTATTCACAGTGGAAGAAGGAACTTTGCTCCATTAATAACTTTAAAAACATGCAATAACTAATTCATGATGGCAGTTCAAATCCTATCAGCGGCCTTCATTATTTGACCAAGCTGAGTTCAAAGATAGAGCAAGTTTTTGAAAAAAAAACCAACTTGAAAGTTTAGAAGTACACTTTAAATTATAATAAAGAAGCTGCGTTGTTCTTCTTTCTACTAAATATAAAAAAGCTGTAGCTTAAAATAGCATAGCTGCACACGGTTTAAAGAATACATGCAAGAGTTAAAACAGGTATATAAAATCCTATATGATCTCAGATTCTCTTTTAGTGAAATTCTATGCTATATAGAGAGGGTATGTGTAATATACATATATGTATATATAATAAAATACTTGCTGGAATTTTAACATTTGACTTTACTAGAGATTTAGTGGTACTTTGCCTAAGGCAAGTTTTTAATAGCAATAATAAAAAAATACTTAATGGTACTTAGGGTAAATAATGTGTGGTCACTATGTTTAAAAAAAGTAATACCAAACATCTGTGATACATTTCCACTTGATAAAAATCACTGTATTACCTACAATTCTCCTAAAGTTATAGAGAAACAAATGTTTATTTAAAATTCTAGAAGAGACATGTGATAACCAATTTAAGAGCTTCAGGGCAGGCATTTTGTGTATTTTGACAGGAATATAATATAATTAGTGATCTTCGTGATATTTAATTCTGAACATGAAGAATGCCATGGTATGACATTATGGCTTCAAGACAGATTTTCAACCAGTAACATACTTACAGGGACACTACTCGGCCCCAGGTTTGTCCCTTTTCTTACATGTGCGTATTTGCAAAGACCACTTTGTTCCATACAGGATAAAGCAAATGCTATATCATTTTGTCTCGGGAAATGCCAATAAAATTCAGTTACCTTTGAAAAACACTAACAAAAACATTTGAGTGAGGTTAGTTAGTTACAGACACAGGATTCAGTCTAACTCAATGATGGAAACCAGAGTGAAAACTGGGCAGAAGTTCTCAGAAACCATGGAAAAGAACTCAACATTCCCTCCACAATAGGCTGCATCTCCAAAACTGAAGCAGAAACACATGCTCACACTTTTTTTGCTGTTCAGTGTGAGTTTTATTTGTTCTTTCTTACTCTGTGATTCAGCAGCTAAGGAAACTTTTGTTGTAACTATCAAAGCTGGGAATCTAGCTATCCTTGTGAAAGCTTATTGCCTAGATTTTAAATTCCTTAATACATGGAAAGAAATTTTTTTGCATAGCTTATTCCCAACACTTTCATCAATCTTACCAACAGAGATATTCTTTGCTATTCCTGTAAAAGAGCAGGATTCCAATTTGAGATCGTGTTCTCTTCCTCCCGTATAATAAGCCTCAAATTGACCATTCTGAAGACATTCAAGCACAGAACTTGAGTAAACCTATTATCACAAGTTTGCCTGTGTGAAACAAAGTTTAAAGATGGGGTACATCTTTGAGGGCCAAGTAGGTAACACACCAGTCAGTTCAAATCTGCTAAGAACATGAAAACAAAGAAAAAAAAATGGTTTGTTTTATTTTCTAGAGTTATTCCTATGCCTTCAATACACTAGTTATTTGTATGTCTCTTCCCTGTACCTTCTCTCAGAAATATAGTCTAAGGCCTGAAGACACTCCAGATTTTTGATGGTAGCTGCTATAGCTATTTACATTTAAAAAAAAAAATAATTTTTTTAAAAATGGCTTAAGAAAGGGAAAATTTTACGTGGTTCTTGGGTATTCAGCAAATTAATTTGAATCAAGACATTAGGATACTGGTTTCCAATAATGAACATGCTTATGCAAAATGGGCAGAAAATGAATATGAGAAACATTTCAAAATTGACAGTGTTAGAGACTGAACAACAACAAGAAAAGTTATTTCTCTCTACATAGTTAAGCTTTGAAAAAAATTCTAGCTGGACAAAAATGACTCTGGAATTACAAAGAACATATTCTTTAATATTCAATACCTAGTATGATCAGTGCTCAGTGGGAGGAAGGTCAAGGTGAGAGAATTGACCACCATTGGAGACTTGAGTGTGTAGAAGACAGTGTCTTAACTACCAATAGTGCATGACCTGTTTCTTCTGTTTCTCTCACAGTATGTTAGTTTAATTCTCTGGTACAGTCAAAATTCCACCCACCAGAGGTTATTAATAACAAAATCAATTTCTTTAGCTTCTCATCCATTAGCTTTCTATTCCACCATGTTGAGAGACCTAAAAGACTATGAACGAACAAGAGAGAAGGCAGGTTCCAGATTTGGCACTTTTTTAAAGAACAAAGAAATGAACAACAAAGGGAGAAAGATATGGTTGCATTAAGGGGGAAATAATGTTCAAAAGCTCAGTAAAATACATTTTTGGCCTTTCTTCAGCTAGGATTTAAAAGACAACAGGATGGCACACAATTAGATGTCAAGAACTGAAAAGCTTTTGATTGAAAGTATTTTGAAACTAAACACCAACAGCATAGAAGTCAATATATGTATGGTTTTTAATGCAATGTTGAGGCTGTAGAAGATTAGTAGTCTTCAGGGTTTTTTTTTTCCACATTCAGCCTTATTTCCACAATGTTCAGCTTGTTTTCCATAGACTGGAGCTTACAGCAGATTCTACCATTGTAAGGGTAAATTGACACACTAGAAATCTCTTCATAGAGTAACTTGATTTGCTGCTACAACTTGTTTCACATGCAGTGGCAGAAAGTCAAATAGCAAAAAGAAGTAAAAAGCAGAAAAAAAGTCTTCAGGATTTGATCAAACAGTATGTTACACATGACAATATACTAGTTTCTCAGAAATATATTCAACACATGAGCTCTATACGACAACCTGAAAAATACAGAAAGCAGAATATTTTAGATGGGAGTTCTAAAATAACATATTTTGTTAAAGATATAGAAAGATTGACACAATTTGAGTGAATACTAAATTCATGAAAGGAATGAGATAAAAATGTATCCAAGTTCCAATTAACTTTTAAAGCATTCTTACAAAAAAAAACCAGAAAAATAAAATCCAGTAACTCTGCAAAGTCATTTACACAGTTAGGATTAAAACTTACCAACACTAGTTAAAAAAAATATAAAAGATCTATCCACTAAGGAGATTACTGTAGAAGATTCACCACAGTAATTTCTGGTTTATCATGTCAGAAGACTGTATTGTGCATGATGAAGAATACATGCAGTGACAGCAATTCAAACAAGCACTACAGAATAACAAGGACTTACCAAGATACGCATGAAGATCAAAAGTTAATTCATTTCAACTTGAACAGATAAAACTACACAGACTATTTGATATTCCCTCAAAGCATGCAGACAACTTCCAATAACAAGACAGCAAAAAGACTAAACACCATGTGCCACAGGAAGTGAGCTGGAGACAGACTTCACCCAAAGCTTTGAACCCACTGAACTTAAAATAGCATAGAAATTGTTAGCCAAAATCACCAAATCACTAGATAGCTCCTGCCAATCTGACAGGGACAGATTCCAGACAGCAAATCTAGTAAATTTTTAAACCTTGATCAGTTAACAAGGCATATCAGTATGTCATAAGCAGAAACTCCAGTAAACCCCATTCTATATTAGCAGTTCTCTAGAGGAAACACAAACTTTATATTATCATAGAAACTGAGGGAGAAAATTTTTCCTGGCTCCTAAGGGTAACCCAGGAGTAACTGAAACAAAACTACTTCAGTGTAAATATAGGAGAAACATGCACTGTCTATTACAATAGCAATATGATCTGCTTTCAGAATTCCTTGGACTGATCAATAAATTGGATACCCAAGGACTTTACTTGGAAGCTTGCATTTCATCTGCTTTTCAGGCTCTGTTTAGTTCTATCTCTCTCACTACTCTTGACTACTGTGCTAATTAGAAACCTTCTTCAAATTTCCACCGTAAATTTATTAATGTCCAATACATACCCAAATGAGGATTCACAAACTTAAGTGATACTGCTGCAACAGGTTAAATACAAACAATCTCATAACAAAAGAAATAATAAATAGCAAACGACACAACCTTGAAATAGACTCCATGTACTACTCAGAGTAGCAGACCTAAATCCAGAAACTTGTTTGCTAGTGTATAGAACTTCTCTCACAATCCTCCCTCATCACAAACTCAGTATCATTAGTTTCATTAGTTCCTTATGCAACTCTTTTCAGGATCCATTGACTTTCAGACTGCATCACTTAAAATTTTTGAAAAGATTCAGGATCCACACCTTCACAAGAAAACTTAACTGAAATATATCCTTGTGCCTTGAAAATTTTCCAGTCTCCAAGCTTGAGACAGGCACCAGATACCACTGAGTCCTCAATGCATATTCTAGGTTAGAGAAGACCTGGGGGGGTAGGAGGGACACAAAAAAACCACAAAACAAAACACACAACTCCCACCACCACCACCCCCCAACCTAAAGTAACTGTAAGCTAAGTATAACAGAATTTGTCTATAGCAAAGAAAATATTTTGACAACGTTCTGTAGATGTAAATAGTTGTTCTTATTCTCTAGCATTCATACTTCTGGTTATATACAGGAGCAAATAATGGCATTCTATGCTCTTGTACATATTTTATTCCTGCTTTGATCTGTCAGGCAAATTGGTGATTTTACTAGATCGGAAGTTCCATCAGACTACACTGTTCCCAATTTACTAAGGAAACAGACCTGTTTATCCTGATTTCCCTTACTGTGAGTAGCTTGTACACAATCTCCCTGCAATTTTCACCCTTCTTAGCAGGAGGCAGTAAGGTCTTTCTGAGGAAGACTCACATTATCTTGTTTGCTTGACATTAGTCACATGAAAATGCCAATAGGCTGCTGGGACGTAGAGAGACAGATGGGCTTGACATCAGGCCAGATTTCTTCCAGTTGTAACAATTCAATCATCCCAAATCCAGTCCCAAAAAATGCATTCACGAGTGACATGGGTAGCTGGTGCAGGTGGGCTTGGGCTGAAATTAAGGATGTCTCAAAGTACAGTGCAGCTATCACCCTAGTGTTTTAATGTGGCAACATTATGTGATATATTTACTTTCAAAGTTAGGGTAAGAAATAAAAATACATTAGAAATGCACCTAGGCGGAATACTTTGTTTATATGGAAGGCAAGACATTTTAAAACACTAATTTCAACACAAGGGGTATAAAGCCACACACAGAAGTAGCATGCACTCATGACTATTCAGTTTGTATCAGAAGTTACTGCTTCCCTCTTCAGTAGTTATAGTCTTCATTTGCCAAACACTGACCTGTCAAACCACAAAGAATTCAGAAACCATGCGATGCAACATCAGAAACGGTAAGCCCAAAATACAATTACCTTTCTTCCATAATTTCTTATACCTGCCTTAAAATGTTAAGTACTGTTGTGTACCTATATATGCAAAACAAATGCATGTTATCTTTTTAATTAAAAAAAAAAAAAAACAACAGAAAAAGAAAACAGATTCTCTAAAGTGTATTTCTAAAACTGCAGCAAGTACTTTGACAATATCTTTTAAACAAATGTGTTTTTGATTACCTCTCTAAGATGCATGTTTTCCTTCTCCTTCTGATCTAAAATCACTTCTAAATGATTAACCTGAGATTCAGCCTCTGCCATCCTTCGAGTTCTCTCATTGTCATCTTCCATTCCTTTAGAAGGCAAGCCTTTACTTTGCAACATTTCCAGAAGCTTTTTAATTGATTCATCCCTGGCATTTAGTGTTTGCTTTTGGGTTTCAATCCTAAGCTCCATTTCTTCTAGTGTTTTTCTCAACAAGAAGAGCTCTTTAGCTTGTCTATCATGTTCTGCCTGAAGTCTTCGAAAATTCTCCTCTGTGAGCTCAATGGTAAAGTGCTCAGCCCCTCGGTTTCCACTTTCTTGCTGGAGAAGATGGTTAAGGTCTCTCTGGGTTCTGAGCTCATCTTGAAGTGCCTGGATTGTCATTTGCAGATGCTGCAATAAAGAAAAGGAAAAAAGAAAAAAACAACAACAATTAATTATTTTTTAATTAATTTAATCTTCAATTAAACTTTTGTTGTACGCTGTTACAAAAATTCATTAGAATCAATGATGAAAGTATATCAAATCACCTCATAAAATGGCAAATGCATGTGACAATATTTGTAATGATATCTTTCAAGTGCTTCTAGAAAAAAAAGACAACAAACACACACACAAAATAGTGTAAGCTACAGTTAAAATAAATAGCAAAGAAATGCAAACCAACAAACTCAAACACTAGGCATTGACACATCTACTAGTACAGTCAATATGTACCTACAGAACTGAAAGACTCAGTATTCCATGTTTTCTAAATTACTTCATAGACTAAAGGTAATTCTTCCCTTCATGGTGTTCAACCCTGTTATTGTTCGTAAAGTCAATCAAAGCTCTCACTATAATTGAAGGGGGCTTTGTGAAGGGGTGGAGTTAGGACTGGTTGATTTTGTGGTTTTTTTTCTTTTGGCAACTAAAGCTATGAACAGGTTTAGTAAACAGGATTACTGTATCTCTAACAAGCAAACAAACAAACAAAAAAAACCAAACGCAATCAGCCGTACTGAAATTTGAAAAATAAATTGACTGCAAATAGTGGACAAACCTTTGTTCTTCTGGCATCCAAAAACTGAACAGCATGGTAAATGAAAAAATGAAGCAAAATCAACATAAACAAAGGTCAGATGCAAGCAAAGGAGATTCAACAGAAAGAACTGAATTCAACAAAAAGTACCTTCAACAGAAAAAAATAATTGTATTGAGTTATACAGAAAGGCACCAACAACTTCACAGTACTCAAATATATAAACCTAAACTATAGACAGACTTTACTCAATAAATGTGACAAAGAAAAATGTATTAGAAATAATCAATCCCACTGTGAATAACAACTTTCCTATTTTATCTTGCTGTTCTTCTGCACTTTTTTTTCAGATGACACTAATGTCCTAAAATATCTGTACTATGCCTAAGAACAGGGGTCTTTCTCTGTTCAAGAGGTAAATCTTGTAATCTTTATTCAACACAAATCAAAACGGATTTTTCCCATGTTAAGGTTGGAATATAGATAATTATCCTAAATGATTATGGTTTATGATGTGTATTTCAGATTACATTTTTATCTGACAATTTTTTTTTTAATTATTATTTTCCTCCCCCTCTATTCACTGCCTACACAACATACTGAATTTATAGAAATATGAATTCCCAAATAGTCACAAAGTCTGTATCATTACACATTTAATTGCAGGAATTAGGGGACTTAAACACATGGCACCAGACTTCTTGCATTAATGGACACTGTGCAACTCCACATTCTAAAAACAAATAAACAAAGTCAAACAAGCAAACAAACAAAAAAACCAACTAAACCACACACATTTCATTTGATACTACCTTTATGCTTAGGATAATTCTATCTAAAGCTGGTAGTTTGTAACAAGAATTTAAACAAAATGAAAAATGCAAAGCCTTTCCAAAATAACCTTTTGAAACCACGTCTTTATCAATTACTCGATATTGACAAAAGGTATTGCCAGTGGTAGAATCTGTAGTTTTTATTTAATGCTAATTCTTACCTTCTTAATCTCTTCATCTTTTTAATTATTTACATAAGCTTAAAAACTCCCAATAAAATTAAAACTATATATAAATAAATGTTTTCCCAAAGTCAAGCAGTTTCTGTACACACCAAACTCCTATACAAATTTAGGTAAACAAAGGGAAACTAATTTCTAAAATATTTAGAATTTCGTAAGAAAAAAATAAAAGCAAACTTCACATGACACATTGCTAACATACTACACTTCTGAATGCAAGTTGTAAAAACCAAAACTGTTAGATCAACCCACAAATAGTTAGAAACTGGAAGTCAAACAGCAATTCTGATTAAGATACACCAGACAACTTCCTCTCCTGTCCCACAGCAGCCTATGTATGCAGTTCTTAGGTTTTACCCACAACCATGTTTGTTGCTAAGCTCAACAGTAGTTGTGGCTGCTTCTCCATGATTACATTAAAACAAAACCAGCCTCAACCGTGACAGACTACCGCTTCATAAGAGAATCCCTTTTTGTACACATTCGAGACAGAACTCTCTTTGAATATGATGGACCAGATTTAGACTTTAGACTTGTGCTGGCACAGATTTTTATATCTGCAGATAGCTAAGAAAAGGAAAGAACAAATGTTGTGAGGGTGGAAAGAAACTGTATAATTAATTGCAGTGTGAGAAGAATGTAGGAGAGATGTGAATATCTGTCACATTGTTGCCATTACACAGACATAGAACTTTATGGGATTTAAAAAAAACCAACATGCAAGATATACCATATTTTTAGTAATTTGACTAAAACAGACTAAATGTCCAGAAAGTCTTCCACATTAATTTCTTGTTAACAGAGACATAGTTGTCTCAGAACTTTTCATTCCTTCTCTATAGCTCACCTCCAAAAGGCAATCCATGGAACTGCACAGGAGGTTCTATTAATCTTTCTTTTAATTAAGTATAGTGCAGGTTTTCAAAATCTGTTCCCCAAAATGGAAACAAAACTACAAAAGGAAGACTAATTAATGGCCCTTCTTGGATTCCAATTCACATTCTACACAAGGAAATACCTCTAATCTGTTGCAACCATCTATTACAAAATAAATTGCCCGAAGAGAACTGTACCACCTTGGGCCAGAGCACATAAGCACATTCAGAGCATCCTATAGCCTTAGATACTGGAGAACATGAAAAATATCACAAGCTTATTCACTGATTTAAAATTCTTAGTTCAGCTATGGAAGTAGACAGCTTATCATACTTTGCACCACCACCCCAGCACCAAAAGGAAAGAACATGTTAAGAATCCAGTCTACTATCACATAAAAAATTGTCTGCTACTAACATGGAAGGAAGTGACAAACCTTGCATAAGGTCAAGAAAGAAATTATAGCTGTCGCTGTCCTGACTGGAAAAGCCAACCTGCAGGGTTTGGTGGCAGACAGTGGTCTTATGCTATCATCAAGTGATGGATTTTGAAATATACATCCATCCATGTACAATTTGCCAGCTGTTCTCTGTAATGTAGCGATAATCTAACAAGCTACTTCCTCAGGCAAGAATCGCTCAAATTTGGGCACCAGAGACGCTGAAGGATTCTGAGGATGTTCTTTGACAGATTCTACTCTGAATATTTCCATATAGCATTGTGACTAAAGGGGGTGATGTCAAGATCATCCAGTATATTTGAAACAACTGTTTCTGTGGCCATCCAAGATGATTTGTTAT
Source organism: Actenoides lindsayi (assembly GCA_025331215.1). Taxonomy (NCBI): domain Eukaryota; kingdom Metazoa; phylum Chordata; class Aves; order Coraciiformes; family Alcedinidae; genus Actenoides; species Actenoides lindsayi. The sequence goes on along the minus strand of WTSP01027314.1, from coordinate 59,817 downwards.
TTTGTTATGATTTGTCAAAAAAAAAATAATAAATCTATAGCTGCTTTATTGGACTTGAGTGCTTTTTCTCTACCTAATGCCTCCATCCTCCCCCTCAGCCCACATGGTCTTTTTATTGACTCTAGTTCCTATCTCTCTCAGCTCCATTTTTGGTTCCCTGATTCTCCTGTTGCTTTCCCACTTCAAACACAAGGACAAACTATATTAGCTTTTTCTTCTAAGACCCTCTTACCTGGCATTACAAAAATTGAGAAGTAGTGACTACTACTGCAGTAACAGTCTCTGTCCCCACAATGCCAGAAGTTCCATATAATGTGATGGTCAAACAATCTAGGTGAAAAACAACTGAGAGCAAAGCCCTGCAAGTTTATAAGTAATAATGGAAATCCAGGAAAGAGAGCAGGTCTAGGCAACAGACATTCACACGGTGCAGGGTGGCCTGTGAGGCGAGGCTGAATGGCCTTACCTTACCCCAGGCAGCTGGCAGTATGAGATACACAGGAGCACATCACAATGGATGACAAAGACTTCCAGAAGAGCTAGAAATCAAACCAAACTGAAGATTTCTATATACTCTCTCTTCTTTTTTTTTTCCCTTTTATTAATGCACATAAAAATGACAAAGGATTTTGTCAGTCATTTATGATCTGTTATAGTCTTCTTTGAAAAGGCAGAGTATTTTTCTGAAATCTTCTGAATTTATTCTTCAAACTACAGATGATTGTTTTAAGCATTCTCTGCAGCTAATTTCTTGGTAGTATGGGATACCTTAATAAGCAGCCTTGCACGATCACATTAACTTTACAGCACGTGCAATAAAAGGAATAAAATGTACTAAAATGCCATGTGTCTTGGGACATAAATATAGAATTTAGGGGGCTGAATCAATTGATATAGTCTCTTTATAGTAGTAAATATATGATGATACAGAAGGCTGGAAAAAATCCTAATGTGTAACTGTACACCATAGAAAGCTACAAGTATAACTAAACATATCTGTACAAGCATAACAGCAAATTCCACTATCAACTATACTCTCATTTTCAAAAAACATCCAAAATCTGCCACTGGTCCATTTTCATTCTTCACTGTATGAAACTATCATTGAAAGGTAAAAAACTATGTAAAACTTTCTCATGAACTGCATCTAATCTAATTTGTATGTTCACTTTAATTACACTAATGAAACAACTACGAGCATTAGACTGGCAAATATTTATAACTAAATATTGTTAAGGACAAACATGCAAATATTTATGTTCTTCCGTAAGAGAAAATCAAAAATAGAATTGGAGATATTTTCTTCACAATAAATTAAAAAATGGATTCTCCCATGCATTTCCTCATCTGTCTAGTGTAATTTAAAATGCTGGCATTCAAACAAACACACAGAGGATCAGTTGACAACAATTTTGCTTGAATGAGACAGGACCAATAGAAAGAGGTGAAAGGAGAAGACAGATTTAATTTGTGAGGAATCGCAGGACATGCAGCCCACACACACATTGCATTTTCAGCATAAAAAATTCTGAAGGTGCAACAGATGTGACACAGCTTCTGCATAACACTGTTTGCTGGTAGAACCATGTATTTGAAAAGGGAGAATTCTTGTTTACAGGATTTCCTTTAATTTTCCTTCCTTATGCTTTTACATTTGGTGTCTTATAAAATTCTATAAAGATTGCCCTTAATACCGTGGCTTTAAAAGTTAAATAAGCAATCTGGTAATGTGCATTTAAATCTGCATTTCTTAATACAGACATGTGGTGGGTTGACCTTGGCTGGATGCCAGGTGCCCATTAAGCCTCTATCACACCGTTTCTCAGTGGGACAGGGTAGAGAAAGTAAGATTGAAAAAAACCTCCTGGATCAAAAAAAAAAAAAATAGTTAAATAAAGCAAAAGCAAAGGCTTCATGTGGAAGCAAAAGAAAACAGATTTCTTCTTTACTTCCCTTCAGCAGGTGATGTCCAGTCAGTCCCAAGGAAGTAGGGCTTCAGTACGTACAGTGGTTGCTTCAGAAGACAAAGATCATAATAACAAATACCCCTGGTTCCAAAACCCTAATGATCAACCTCATGTTTCTCCTGATTTTTTCTGCCAGAGGCTCCAGGTGAGACCATGCTCCCCAGCTGCAGTACAGAAGGTCCAAGAGGTAACACCCAAGCTATTCTTGTCTGATATGCTCAAAGGCTTGTTATTACTCAAGGCCCCCCGCAAAATAGTCCTTCCTTTGGGTTACTTGATAGAGGGGGCTCAGAAGCTGACTATAACCTGGAATATGCATTCTCCAGAATCCCACAAGGTCTAGGAAAGCTTGTGTTTTATCCTTGTTAGCTGGTGGAGAGAGTTTCTATCTTGTTCACCGCATCCATAAGCACGTAACAGTGTCCATCCTGCCATTTTATTCCTAAGAATTCAATCTCCTGTGCAGGTTCCTTGACTTACCACAGGTAAGTAAGTGTTGCTGATTGCTCCTTAGCTGCCCAGTTGATAAATCAGCCCATGAATGGGAGCCAGGTAGTCTCAGTTTGTGCCACCAGTGCACTACCCCAATAGCAACTGGTACCACCTGCTGTTCTTCAACTTTCAGCAATCCCACAATGAAGGGATCTATCAAGAGGTCAGGCATGATAGATAACAGTTTGAGTTTCTCTGGGCTCAGTGGCTACAGGAAAAGCTCATCAGTACCCCGTTGGGTCCTTAAGTATTCTTTCCTAAGTTACTCTACGCCAAGGATATAAGTAGCCTCTAGGCCAGTCACAGTGGAGTGCTTTTCCCATTTGTCCTTTGTTAGGCTCACCTCAGCCTCCAATACAGACAATTCTTGGTGTCCTCCTGTCAATCCAGAGAACCACATGGCTTCTTTGCCCCCACAGGCTGATAGCACCAGCATACACTGTGCATCAATGTCTACCAAAGCCTTATACTTCCATGGGTCTGATGAGCCAGGCCATTGAATCCACAAAGTCCAGTATACCCTGTCATTTCTTTCCTTCTCCTGGATGAAGGCAGGGATCCTCTAATTCCTGTTCCCGGCCACAGTATTCATTGTCTGTCCCTTTCAGTACCAGATCAGAAGTCTCCAAGCCAGAATCAAGGGAGGTGATGTCAGTTCTTCCATGTCTGTGAGATTGCAGATTGTCTTCTTGTCTCTCTACAGCAACTATGCTGGCAGCCTTCTTGGATGGCCCCTTCTTAACAATTGTCCTTCTGAGTTCACATATATGTGCTTCCAGCTTAAAGGTGAGTGCACCATCCCATTTCTTTATGTCCTCCCCTGGTCACACAGGAAGAACCAGAGTGTGATACATGGCATACGCCTGGGGATCCCTTTCCCTCTGACTGGAGTAGGAGAGGACTGATTTCTTTCACTGCCCATGACATCCAAGGCACTGGCCCCATAGGGGTGAGAAGGTACAGAAATTTTCTTCAAAAGTTTTGAAGCCAAAATGTCACTCTTTCCTCTGCTCATGGATCCATATCTGGGCAATACATCGCTGCCAAGCTGTTAGAATATGATGTTGGGGAACTCTGAATCACTTTCCTGCACATAGCCCATGTGCACAGGACATTCATTGGAGCTTTGGAGACCTCATCATTGTGTAGGTCACTGTAGATTACTTCCAGCAGTGCTAATTTACTCAGGTATTAGATGTCTTCACCTGTAGTAGTCCACTTCCCTGAGGAGTTCCCAAGATCTTCCTTGAATGGGTATCTTGCCCTCATGCTTGAGAGAAGCCATCTCCAAAGACTGCAAATTGCTGCCTCTTTTCCAATTCAAAGTTCTTATAAGGTCAGGGACCAGGTAGTTTCTACTTCTTGTTTGAATTGTCTCATTCTCCAATTTCCTTGTCAAAGGCCACTTCTCAATTAAACCTTTCCTCCTCCTCCATTATCACTCAATGATAGGGACTCATTGTTTTCCTTGTTTCTTTTTTTAATTGGGACAATTACTGCACTTGTTTGGGCCCTTGCCTCAACCACAATCCTCTAAGAGTGCTCAATAGGCACAGAGCAGGCCTCAGTACAGTGTTAGAAGTTGATGGTTTTCATTAGGGTAGGGAAGGCACCCTTCCATCAGGTGGTGTGTCAGTCTGTGATGGTCACTTGCCTGTACAGGTGTGAAGTCCCAGGTTATGGGAGGTGATTACTGCTGTAGAAACCTGCCCAAATTCTTCCATACACCCTGCCATCCAGGGACCACCCATCTCGGGGCACATTTCAGTATCACCTCACCCAGAAGTTGTCTCCTTTTACACCAGGACAACACCAGATTCCACAAACCCCATAATATGTGAAGTGTTAATTATTAGTATTAAACAGCTCACATAGAAGTGAACAAGGACCTAAGGAACCTGAATAATAAAACCATGCAAATGAATCCTGGGCAGGAAGAGGGAAATATATTCCCTCATCCTCCCCAGAAGACGGCTCCCCCGGCACAGCAAGGCCATCAATGCCAGGACCAAGCGCACAGCCACTGTTTGTATTAACACGTTCCTAAACTCCGCAAAATAAAGAGATAAGCGGTGCCGCCAACAAACCCTGTGATCAACACAAGAGCCTGACACTTAACTACTCTAGCTGCTATAGCAAGCTTAATACAAAACTGTCGTTGTCTTCTGCCACACACTGGGTGCCAAAAAGGACTGTGGTGGGTGCCCATCAAGCTGTTCTTTCACTCCCCTAAGCTTGCCCTTAATACTGTGCTTTGCAAGTTAAATAAGTAAGTTTGTCATGTACATTTAAATCTGCATTTCTTAGTTCAGATTAAATATAAAGTCTCTATCAGACTTCCTTACTATTCAGCCAGCCTCTCTGGGTCATCTCCCAAATAATTTGGTGAAAAACAACTAAGATAGGAAAGACAGTATTGCCTAAAAATTTGAGGTCATTGTACAAAACTGCATCTCCATTTATAATCAAGATGTAACTATAGGCTAAAACATTTTAGCATTGCAAGTTTTGTAGCAATTTTGCACCTAATTCTCAAGGTACAATCTGTAAATATATTTCTTTTCTGATTCCTTGGTTTGCTGTAGGCTGAGATGTCATTTTTCATTTATTTTCTTTGCTTTACCAATTTGCCCTAAGTAGGCCTGCTATCACAGATGCAGTTTGTCATTCTGTCAAATAATATTTCTTCGTAATAGATATTTACAGTACCACAAATCCATCTATAAAGTATTGAAGTTCTTTTGTTAATTTGGAGTATTTTGGGGTAGAAAAAACTAACTGTACATCTGAAATCTCTCCCTATAATCCTTTCCTTCTCTCTTTCATTACACTTCTCCAGCATAGCCAATGCTTTCTGTGGTGTGTGTTCTCATTTCAGGTCTTTCAAATTCACTTTGCCCCTACAGTGTGGTAGGTACTTTTTTTTTTTCCCCTCTCTCTGAAGAAAGCTAGCTGAATACTATTTGTTGAATTACTTATTTACTAGAGGATTTCTGATATTTTTCAACTAGTTCTAACCTAAGTCAGAACACAGTCTTATCTTTGTGGAGACAGTACATTTTACCTCAGTCCACACTTATTTCACTGATAGGAAATCAGTTGCGGTGTACCTTACATAAAGCGGTCAGTATCTCAAAAGCAAAAATTCAGTACAACCTTCCTCAGCAACTCCTTTAAATTAGAAAATCTGATTTAACCTATATGTTTTCTCCAATTGATACAAATAACTTTAACATTCATGGGCCAAATCCTGTAGCCTGTAATCATAAGAACCACAAGGCCAAGTGGAATGGACTTTTAGAAGAAGTCAAAGTCTTGAGAGGAGAAATCTGCAGATACATATTCACAAAAAACGCTTAGATCAAGTTCTTTAATTAATATTTAAAAAAAAAAAGAAAAGGAAGCAGCCTTATTGAAACATGTAATTTAGCAGTATGATAGGAAAACTCAAAGTTTTGTATTTAGGTGACCATTACTGGTACTATTACAACTTTTAAACAGTCCACTTATACTGTTATGACAAGACTGTGGCCTCCTTTTTTCCTCTGTCTTCTCTTTGGAAAACACTGCTAGTATGTTCTTGGGGCTGAGCAATGTCAGAATCACTAAGTAGTATTTCAGTTGACTGAAAAAATCATCTGTAATGCAGATTTTTACCAATTTGAACACATCTGAAAGTATCTATTTCAAGATTACTTACTCAACTTACCAGAAGGAAAAAACAAAACACATTTTAACAAGGTCTGGAAATCAGTGCTAGCTTGAGAAAAGCAGATTTCATTTTACAGTATTTTATCACTTTGCACTATTAGGCATTAATCAGCTCTTGTCTGGATGCCTTTGAATAAGCCCAGTACATGCAATATATAAGATGCAAAAAGACAATACTGCACTACTAGCCAACCACAAAAATGTGAAAGGAAGATATTTAGAACAAGTGACAATCCAGAATATTGTTGAATTAAGATTGTGTATAAGTGAGCACAATAGTGGGAGGTAGATTCAGCTCTCTGATAGAATTCCTATTTAAGGCTTTTGAAATGCTAACAGCCAAATAACTGAGACCAAGTGAGCAAACATTTACAGAATTTTCCAGGATATTGGTATTTCAAATATTTCTGGCTATCCTTTTCATAAGCAAAACCAAAAAGTATTTACATAAAATGATCTAACTTTGTTCATGGCCGTCACTAAAAAATTTTACTTCCCAGAGACTTTAAATCCATGGTTTATTTCCTACCTTTGAGTAGCACTCTTCTAGTGCTTCAGTTGTCCCTGCTGCTAGGACCAAAGTTCTCAATAGTATTAGGTCCTGAACATGCTGGGTTTTTGAATACCTCTGCAATAGCTCAGGAGATGTTCTGAACCATTTCAACAGTACCCTCCAATGAAGAGCAGGAATATCACCAATCTTCACCTATGGATGACAGTGCTACTCTAAACCAACACTCCTGACTAACTAGCATTTCAGAAAAAACATAAAACTCAATACTTTAGTTTCCACGAGCACTTCCTATACTTAATATTGTACATAATGAAATTACAGTAATTTATACTGCCAATATAGGGTAGCTCCCATGAAATGCTATTAACTGAACTATATCAGTATACTACTTCTGACTCAGAAAAGATTAGCAATAAAGAGATGGACTCCTCCAGGCACCGGAAATTACACTCTGCAAGAACACGATAGGAAGAGATTCTTCCTTGATGTCAGTCTTGCCAAATCAATAAGCAAAGAAGAAGAGGTACAAACTGAACTTTCAATAAGAAAGGCTACTGACCATTCCCCAATCTTCAAATCTGCCAATCTAAGTAAAGTTTCTGAAAAGTTATTAAAATATTATTTGTCTCAGTCTCACCATAACTACAAGCTTTAAATTATTATATTCCATTAAATCAGTTACAAATTTGTCAGCATTACAGAAGTTGATCAAATGTTAGGAAAGAGCAGGGGTATGTTTTGGTTTTGTGGGGTTGGTTTGGGGTGGATTTTTTTTTTAAAGAAAAAACGCAGAGGTCCCCTCACAGTGAAATCACACACTATGTCCTCAGTGCAGCAGATTGAACGCTGCACTGTCAGATTCCAACACAGATTACTGATGTACTGGAGTGCAATTTTCTTTCTCAGAAAAAACTCTAGAGACTTCACAGTTGTTTTTCTAAACACTAGTAAAATGCCATAGGACCAACATTCTTCAATGCTTTTTTGGGGCTTGAGAATAAATTAGGTTTAACAATTATCAGAGAACCCAGAAATTAAAGTCAAAAGCATATAATGGAAATATTTATTTAAAAACCAAGATTGTATGTGAATTAAGATTTGCATTTGCTGAGCTTTATTCCTCCTTCCGTGGTCATATACAACTGAAATGCACTTGTTTGAAAACCTGGGAAATTATATTTGCCTTCTTCCCAGTATATCCATGAGATTATATTCAGTAACACCAGTTTGGTATGAACTGTTGTGCATATTTCAGTTAACAAAGAACAGGGAGTGAAGAATTAGTTGTTTCTGACTGCCAGCTTTAAAAAAGCCTGATAAGCTGAAAAAATATTTGGCAAGTAACTTTCTCTTTTTGGACAGAAGAATATATTGTCCAGCTTGCTGATTCAGTCAAAATAATAGCATAGCAAAAACCTGGGATGCTAAAAAGGCCTATTACTTCCTTATTTCTCAAAAATTGACGTCCAGCTATATTAAAATAATTCTTTTTCAGGCACTGAATCAAGAAATTACTTACAAAAACAGAGCACTGAGAGTAAACAAGGTTACATTTCAAACACTAAAAAACTTCTGGTATTTCATCTTCAGTCCCTCCCTTCATCTACTTGATCTTTTCCTCTAAAGTTTAGGAGCTTCCGGCAGAAAGCTCACTATTACCTTGAAAAAAAATAAAAATAAACCTGGGTAAAAATCATGTAAACTAGACTCCCTTTTCCTATTTTGCAGTCTGCCTCCAAAGAAAGAAACATCCCACTTCTTTCATTTAAAATAAAATAAAACCTGAGGACAGGAATTTCTATGGACATAGTACAGGTTCTGCTGAAGCTATCAAAGAAAAAAGCACATCAAAGGAAAACTACATAGGTGTCCAAATAGTGTTTCCAATAATAAGGTCATAAATAGACTGAAATAGAGATGGTTGCCATTGTCAGTAAGTAGTAAAGGACAACTATGTGCTGTGAATTACATTAAAAATATTAAAACAATTACTTCTATAATATACAGCATGTGATATTTCTCAGGCGACCTTAATAGGCCACATACTGTAAAAGTTAACATTTTGCATTTCATATCTAAGAAACAATATGGGGAAATGTTAACAGCCTGATAGAGCTTGTCAACTTCTCAAAGAGATTGCAGTCATTCTTTTACACTATATTGAAAGACACAGAATAAGAAAGACAGAAGAGAAGACAAAACCTCAGCACTGCATTGCAAACTTATATGTTTAATTTACATGTGAACTGGGTGTTTGAAGTTTCTATACAGGAAATCTTCACTGACATAAGAAAGAAATTAATAGCACCACTAAAATTTGTGGGAGAGGGACATCTTAACATTTTGTATGACCTTCTTACCCTCTCCACCTTTTGATCTTGAAACTTTCTAACTATATTCTTTTAATGTAGCCACTAGAAAAATCATACAAATATGTTACTCGTAAGACAATTTTAGTAAGCCAGAAATAAATAAGTGATAAATACAGTTCCAATTTCAACTCCTCCCTGATAAATTTAATTGGGCAAGATACATAAAAGAGCATTCTTCAGCTTCAATTTTTTTCCTCTACTACAAATAGTACTGTGAGTTGATTAACCATAATACATAATCATTTCCCATTGAAACAATTTGAAAAGAAGCTTTAGAACTATGTGTTCCACTACAATCAAGTAAAAAAAAAAAAAAATAAATCAATCAATCAATATAGAGCTTTCAGTAGCTCAAATCAAAACAGCGTTCAGTTAGATCCAACAGAGAAAAATGATGCATCACCAAGCAAGACAAACATCTGCAAAGACATTTCATCCTGACTTACTGAAGAAGTACAGATCAGCAGGAAAGAGAAATCATTAACATAAAAACATTTTGGGCTTAAAAGATCTAAGCATTTTGCAAAAATATACTATTATAATTTGGAAGACTTGGGTTTCAAAATAAACTTCATTAAATCTACAGCTATTCTTGTCAGATTTAATAGGAGTATCTTCTCTTTTATGGCCTAAATGAATCCAGTACATTCAATACAGTCACAAAAAAAAATTCTGCAGTTATGTTTTCCCACCAGATGGCACTAAATCCATATCCTGCAGAAAATTATTAACAAGCACAAAAACACAAAAGAAAAAACATAAATAAAATAAACTAAAATAAACTAACTTCATAGAAGAATTAGAAGTTAGAAATACAGAAAAATAAAATTAACAGCCCAATCTAGGTCTGTTCTTAAAAGAGATAGTAATTCTTCCCTCATAGTTCAACGGGGAGGGATACACATACACAGAGACATGGACCACATCACACAGATATACTCAGTATATACTCATACATACTTATATATACTTAATACATACTTAAAGAGATGTGTAAGTACATGTATATATGAAAGTAAATAAACCCCATAAATTTTCTTCCCCAATGTATGATACATGGAAGTATTTATAGAAACTGAAAACTGAACCCTGAGTCTGAAAACAGATTGCCTTGCAAAGGATAATTAAAAAGCAAACATGAGACACAACAGAACTTAAAATTCAGTAGCAAAATGCCCTCTGATTTGAAGCACCCCAACTACATAGCCAAGCATCCTTTCCAGAATTACTTAACTAAAGACCAGGGGAACTCTAAAGTACATTACTATTCCAATATAAATCAAAGCATTACTAGTCTAGAACTTTGCTTTAATTCTTAAGTTTAAATCCTTCACTCACAAGACGATTTATTATCACTAATCAAAAATAGCTGTTATTTTTTTCCCAAAACTATGTGTAAGGCCACAGTGGGGAAAAAAAAAAAAAAACCCAAAAAAACCCCAACACAACAACAACAACAAAACCCACAAAAAAACCCCAAAAAAACAAAACAACACACCTCAGTGTATTAAGGGTTTCTTCCTCCCCATAGAAGTCTTTCAAAAATTCCTAATCCCTGACACAGTTCAGCAACCTTGGCTCTTTGTTCCAAGTTCTGATACAGAACAATATTTCTAAGCTAGAAATTATTTCATTTCCCTGGTTACACTAACACCGGTCACTCAATGCCAAATACAATTACACTGTTTTCAGTGCAAACACCAACAGTCAGATACAATGTTTTGTACTTGAATATTTAAATATGGGACAGACTTCATTTTTAAGAAGCAGCTACAAATATAGTACAGCTACATACATCAAAGAATCACCATTCAACCCTCAGTACTGCACAACATACTTTAACAACTTCTAATTAAGCAGTTAAGTATTTAGGATTTTAAGTACCAGTGATTTGTATTCTTTAGACAGGACTACAAAACCTGTTATTATTTTTCCTACAGAAATATACATCAAAATTAATGGTATAATTTTGAAACTAATATATAAACTGCATGAAATTTCTCAGCTATGACTAAAGATCCACTATTAAACAACTACGGGAAGCAACTGAATGCAGTAAATATTCCATTCTTAAATGCTTGAAGATTCTTTACAACTATGATTCCCACCCCCACCCCCCTTCCCCACTTCTTTCCTTGTGTGTGGGTAGATCTCCCCCTCCCTCCCTTCCTCAAAGAAAAAAAAGAGTACCTAGCATAATCTTTCTTACTACAGTGCTGAAATAGCAGTGTATCCATATGCTGGTCTACTATTTAGTAATGGTTCAAACTCATGAAGTGCCCAGAAGCCTCCAGGGAGCCCTTCATTGCCAACTCCAATTAAACAGGTACAAAGGGTCATTTGGGGCCAACTGCATTCCACAAGGCTGAATTTTACATATTTAGAACTATCTTCTTTTCTGCCAACAGTCTACCATATCATACTTTTTCCTTATTTCTCAAACTGCTTTTCAGTAAGCAGTCTGTAAGACATTTCCATTTTTACTGCTATTAAGACAAGAGTTATTAAAGCTCTGCAACCACTTTTCAATTCAACATAAGACAAAACAGTGATTAAGGCAAGAAAAGGTAAAGGGGTTTCAGGATCTGGTCTGTGCTCCAAGCTTTACACTGACAAAAAAAGCAGTGCAGGCTCCACAAGTACACCAGTGTTACTGATTTTCTTTCAACCACCCCACATTGCAGATAACACCACAAGATCTGTGGGGTGGATAAGTCATTTTAGAGGCACCTTGGAGTGAAAAAGGCTTAAGTCAGTTGTAACTGCTAGGTGGTTTTTCCCCCCCCCAGTCACATGCTTACACATCTGTTGGCTATATAATGCCAATTCATTGCAGTTTAAGTACAGATCTGTGATCAGCATGAATATTCACTTCAACACATCCTTCTTTAATCCTTAGTTTTTGCACTATATGGCCAAAGAGGATTTGCTTAAAGGGAGAGAGAGTATTGAATCAATATTCATGCTGTCACCAAAAACACTCTATGCATCCTACTCAGCTAATGTCAGCTTCTGTCAATAAATTAATAAAATGCATGGGCTCTTTCAACTTTAAGAAATTATGTAACCTTATATCTTTCTACTTTTTAATTCATGCTCAGATGCATCTTTATAATGGGATCATTTTACTGAGCAGCACACAAGAGACTGAGCATATTAACCATATGAACTGGATTTACAGCTTTCTGTTTTGCAAGCATCTACCCCTGATTCCTCCCTTCTCTTCTGTAGTCTACATTTTCTCTAGATTTTCCTATATATTCACAAAAAAAAGTTCTCACTCCTATACCTGGTATTCTTTGCTCAACACATATTTTCCAGTTGCAGTTTTCCTTCAATCCTAACGTTTCCCAGATAATGTATTTTCAGTAGAACTCCTGCAGTAGGAAAATCTTGAACATCTGTGTTATTGTGGGTAGGGGGGTGGGGCTGTTATTTCCCCAAGTGCACACACAGATACGATGACTAGCAAAAATAAATAGAAAATAAAACAAAGATCAGTAGAATGAACTATTTTCCAACATGATTGAACTATTTAAAAAACCCTTATAGCCATATCTGAAGCCATTTAAATGTACAATAAATGTCATCTACGATAGGCCAAACATACTGCATAAAGCTCCCCAGTGTGCCTAAAAGATTTTCCACCATGTCATAGACAAAGCAACATATTATTCAGCATTTAAAGAAATAACACTAAATCATTTCACAGAAGCCCAAAGTGGTAAGATGCATTTGTCGTTGCTTTGCAGTGAACCACCACACACGTAACAATTTCCTCATCTGGGGAATTAAAATCATGCCTTTTTCAGAGTATAACCTTTGGAAAGAAACTCCACTGAGACCATCAGGTTGAAAGCAAAACATCAAGTAACAATTGTAATCATCTGAGAAACACAATCTTCTTTGCTGTGCTACACATGCTTTTAACTTCACTTCTAAGCTAAAAATATCTATAAAGCAAACTAAGCTTCATGAATGAATGCAGCTAATCTACAAACTTTCATTAGAAGAACATTCAATTTAAACAGAAAGCTTCATGATCTTGTTATTTTTGTTTTGTGGTGTTGCAAAGATTTCCAAGGTTTAATGTTTCTGCTATACACATGTTCAAATACTGTACTGGCAATCGTTACTTATTGAGACAGATGTGCCCATACAAAATGTTTCTCGTGGAAATTTTTTTTTTTTTTTGAAGGATTACAGTTTTCTGAGTTCTGTTTCACAATGCTGATGATCATTTCCATCCTGACTGTCATAAAAGACTGAAAATAAACTAACAAACTCATAGCACATTGCTGAAATTAACCTCTCAAAAGCTAGGCTACTTAGGTACAGTACAAAATCGTAGAATTGCAGGGGTTGGAAGAGACCTCTGGAAATAACATTGAGTCCAACCCCTCTGACAGAGCAGGATCACCTAGGGCAGGCCACACAGGAACAGATCCAGGTGGGTCTTGAAAGTCTTTAGAGAAGGAGACTCCACAACCTCTCTGAACAGCCTGTTCCAGTGCTCCATCGCCCCCACAGTAAGGAAGTTTTTCCTCATGTTGAGGTGGAACTTCCTGTGTTCCAGTTTGTGACCATTACCCCTTGTCCTATCACAGGACACCACAGAAAAGAGACTGGCCCGTTCTCCTTGACACCCACCCTTCAGATATTTGTAAATATTAATAAGATCTCCTCTCAGTCTTCTCCAGACTAAACAGCCCCAGGTTTCTCAGCCTTTCATCATAAGAGAGATGCTCCATTCATGTTATATCATTTAATCATTGTAAAATAAATTCCTCTGATGTCAGACATCATTCAGACACCGCACTAGAATTTTAGGAGAATTCTAGGGAAAAGCATACCTTTTTTCAGCACAAATTGCTTACACAACAACCTGGTAAACTGAACGCACTGTTGAAAATACAAATTAAAATAATCAAAGGTAAATTAATGTCTAGGTAAAGGTGATGGGATACACATTTCTACAAAAAGGCTAAGGGAGATAAAGCTTCATTCTGTTCCTGACCTGGCTGCTGTTCGCTGATCTTTAAGTGCAAAGTAGTTAGAAATCAGCTGAAATTGTGAGGGCTCCCATCCTCACTCCCCTGTGCCATAGCTTATATGGCAATTAAAAAAGACCACTACTGCTGAAGGAAGAATATGACAAGCAATATAATGCATTAGTTTTTTTCCCATATTCCAAACTAGTCTTTATAATGTCTTCTTCTAGTCCAGCTGTCACTATCAGCAGTCCTTACTGTTTTCACATTATATCCAGAAAATCTGATTCCAAGCCCTCCATTTGAAATTTCTTCTCTAATGAACAAGAGAATTACCACTCTACACGGTGATATTTTCACCCCTCATCCGTAGTAACAGAAACAGTATATTCCATTATTCTTGAACAGTTTTATATACACTAATTGCATAGAAAAAATATTATTTCTAATATTTCAAACTACTACACTATTGCCAGAAGTAATAAAATGTTTAATTTTAGTTAGCTAATTTAGGGCCATCTAACCACACTAAGAATTGGAAGAGGTCCTGCTCTGATACACTCTGACGCTGTACATATGAGATCACTGGTAGCAGCAAAGGATTAATCACAGGGGAACTCCTCTCCCCTGTGTCATTTTCTACAATTCCTATAATTGCCAGTAGCTTTCTCAAGCTGTAAAGAAGGAAATGCATTTGTATCACCTTTTCTAAGAGATGTCCAGTAAAGTAGATGCTCTTAGAGGTGTAAAATCTTCACCAGAATTCTCTGAATTAAACCTTCATGCTAGTGAAGGGGCCAGAAAGCCCCATAGAATGCAAGTTCTGAAGGACACATTCTACCATAAGTGCGAACTTCTATTAGTCACTATTGAAAACAACAACCACCACCACAGAAAAAGCCTGCAACTTAAGCTATTTAAGGTGTTACAATTAATACATCCGAAGAAAACTGCATTTGTTTTTCAATCGAAAAACAGAAAAAAGCTGGTTCAATTCTGTAAGTATTGTCTAAGTCTCTTTACAGTCAGAGTTCTATTAGCCCAAGAAGGCAAGCTTGTATATAGCTCTACATTTAAAACGTGAGATAACAGAAGATTTGGTTAACTAGACAGTACTATTCCAGTCAATTGACATTTTATTAGAGATGCACAGAACAACCAAATTTTGTGCTACACAGTAGACATTCTTAACTGTAGCCTGTAGATCAAGATGCTGCTGAAACCAGTCAATGGATTGGCAGAAACCTGAAGAAAGGGGTGAGTGGAGGCAAGTTTATGGCCATGGCAGAAGGCGAGCGCCCTCCTTGCCCATCTCACCTCCCCAGGTGCCTCTGAGAAACAGATATGAGGCCCTCCTGGAAGACTGCCAGTCTAATAGGGATACAGATGATAGGCAACCTGTTCCAGAGGCCTTCCAGCAATATGACAACCTCTTCCACAAAGAGGAAGAAAAGGGTTCTAGTTCTCAGTGACTTGCTCCTGAAGGGAACAGAGGGCCTAATATGCAAATTTGACCATCATCATAGGGAAGTCTGCACTCTACATGGAGCCTGAATCAGGAATCATTAGGAATCATTACAACACTCCCCAGGATCTCATGTGGCAGGAACAGAATACCAAGCAGACTCACAACCCTGGACTTCAATAGGGCCTACTTTGGCCTTTGCAAGAGATTGCTAGGGGAAATCCCATGGGACAGGGTACTAGAAGGCAAAGGGGCCCAAGACAGTTGGTTAGCATTCAAGGACCACTTCTTCCAATCTCAAGATCAGAGCATCCCAACGGGTAGGAAGTCAAGAAAGGGAGCCAGGAGACCTGCATGGTTAAACAGGGAACTGCTGGGCAAATTCATGTAGAAGAAGAGTCTACAGATCGTGGAAGGAGGGGCTGGCCACTTGGGATGAATATAAGGCTGTTGTCAGAGGATGTAGGGAGCCAACTGGGAAAGCTAAGGCCTTCTTGGAATTAAACCTTACAAGGGAGGTCAAGGACAACAGAAAGGGCTTCTTGAAATACACTGCAGATAAAACTAGCACTAGAGGCAATGGAGGCCCACTGATGAATGAGGTGGGTGCCCTGGTGACAGAGGATAAAAAGAAGGCAGAGTTACTGAATGCTTCCTTTGTCTCTGGCTATACTGCTGGAGGCTGTCCTGAGGAGCCCCAGACTCCTGAGGCCCCAGAGGAAGTCAGGAGGAGTTTGCCTTGGTCACTCCAGTCTTCAGAAAGAGCAAGAAGGAGGACCCAGGTAACTATAGATGAGTCAGCTTCACCTCCATCTCTGGAAAGGTGATGGAACAACTTATCCTTGGCTCTGTCTCTAGGCATATCAAGGATAAAAGGGTCATTAAGGGCAGTCAACATGGCTTCACCAAGGGGAAGTCATGCTTGACCAACCTCATAGCCTTTTATGAGGACATAATCAGATGGATAGATGATGGTAGTGCAGTGGATGTGGTCTATCTTGATTCCAGTAAAGCATTTGACACCATCTCCCACAGTATCCTTGCAGCTAAACTGAGGAAGTGTGGTCTGGATGATCGGGTAGTGAGATGCATTGTGAACTGGCTGAAGGAAAGAAGCCAGAGAGATGTGGTCAATGGGACAGAGTCTAGGTGGACGTCCGTACCTAGTGGAGTCCCTCAAGGGTCGGTACTAGGACCAGTACTATTCAGTATATTCATTAACAACTTGGATGAGGGATCAGAGTGCACAGTCAGCAGGTTTGCTGATGGCAGAAAACTGGATGGAGAGGCTGACATACCAGAAGGCTGTGCTGCCATTCAGCAAGACCTGGACAGGCTGGAGAGTTGGGTGGGGAGAAATATAATGAAATACAACAAGGGCAAGTGTAGAGTCTTGCATCTGGGAAAGAATAATCCCAGGTACGAGTATAAGTTGGGGACTGACCTGTCGGAGAGCAGCATAGGGTAAAGGGACCTGGGGGTCCTGGTGGACAGCAGGATGACCATGAGCTAGCAATGTGTCCTTGTGGCCAAGAAGGCCAATGGTATCCTGAGGTATATTAGAAGGGTTGTGGTTAGTAGGGCAAGAGAGATTCTCCTCCCCCTCTACTCTGCCCCGGTGAAGCCGCATCTGGAATATTGTGACCAGTTCTGGGCCCCTCAGTTCAAGAAGGACAGGGAACTGCTCTAAAGAGTCCAGCACAGAGCCACAAAGATGCTTAAGGGAGTAGAACATCTGCCTTATGAGGAAAGGCTGAGGGAGCTGGGTATAAAGCTTGGAGAAGAGGAGACTGAAGGGTGAGCTCATTAATGTTTATAATGGAGGATGGAGCCAGGCCCTTCTCAGTGACATCCAGTGACAGGACAAGGGGCAATGGGTGCAAGCTGGAACATAGGAGGTTCCACATAAATGAGAAAAAATTTCTTCACAGTCAGGGTAACAGAGCACTGGAACAGGCTGCCCAGAGAGATTCTGGGGTCTCCTTCTCTGGAGGCATTCAAAACCCACCTGGACACATTCCTGTGTGACCTGATCTAGGTGATCCTGCTCTGGCAGGGCGATTGAACTAGATGATCTTTTGAGGTCCCTTCCAATCCCTAACATTCTGTGACTCTGTGATTGATGATCACAGGCTAATTTACTTATTTCTAACTTATTCACTACTCTACAGACAGAAGATAAAGTTGCTAGTAACAACAGGAAGCCATCCTGCACAGATTTATTAGAAGTTATTTCTACACAAGAAAAAAATTAATTAAAACCTTTTTTTCAGAAATTATGAGGCTTAGTGGTATGGAACTGTCAGTCAGTGAGGTACAGGTACAAAATACCAGAACGGCCCAACAGTGTTTTCAAAGATATAGGGGAGAAAAGGAGTAAGCATCAAATATCATTATCACAGAGTTCAGGAAAAGGAGATTAGAAGTGAGAATAAAATGGAGCTTAAAAGGCTTTACACTACTTTTTATCTCTAATAGGAACACTGCCAGAATGATGGCAGTGAAAACTGAACTGCAGGCTTTCATTTTTTTATGGGATCAATTTCTGTATCTGATACAGAGATGTTAAATCAGAAGCGAACAGAGGTGGTCAATGGAGCACTGTCCTTTTGTCAAGTTTTAGACTATTACCTCAGAGAAAATGATATGATTCTACAATGCTTCCCCTGCTCTCCCTGCTTCAATTCCACTGTATTATCATTAATTTACCTTGTTCTATTAAAAAACCCAACCCCAAGTTTTAAAATTGTAATTTTACTCACAAACATGATGTACTGACTTCATGTCTGCAGCTCCAAGGCCTATTTCATGCTTTTTTTTAATAATTTCACACATAATTCAAAATTCAATGTAATAATGAATCAATTGATATCACTTCTAACAAAAAACCCAGCACATTCAATCTATTCAAACCATGTCAAAAGTATTTTTTCTCCAAACTGTCATCTTACTGAAATACCTTCAGCAGCTACTGTGATTCATCTGTCACACAGACCATCTCTTTAATATTTCCAATTATATTGGGAACACAAATTCAATACTAAATATTGAATTTTGACCACTAAGAGAAAAAACTTCTATGCCATTTGTACTCTGACAGTTTAAGAACACACAAAAAAAAACCCTTTATAGAAAAGTGCACCTTATGTAAGATAGCACTCTACTGTTTCTATTGCTAAAAAATTTAGTAACATACACTTTTTAGAGAGGTTTCCTCTGATAAACAGAGCCTATAGAAATCCTAAGTGCTATCCATATTAAATACGAATCAAGTATCTGGGTATGAGATTATGAATAACAATTCCCTTTTCCTCCATGTTCATGAATACTTATTACCAAGGCAAGTTCTAGAAAACCAAGCACTTCCTTTTAATTTTTTATTACTTCAAAAGATAAAGGCTGTCCATTCAAAAAAAACCCACACGTTTTGCTTGTATGCACATTTACGTATAAAAAACGTGTTAGTTGCAGTAAAATGTAAACATGTATCTGGTTTAGCCTCATTTCTTTTCATCTCTTAGTTCACTCAGATCCTAGAAACTTTGTATGTTAGAACATAATCCACTCAGATTACTTGCAATTGCATGGGGGGAAACTGAAAGTTGTTTCAGAGACAAAAGTAGGATACCCAACATCATCCACTGGTCAAAAATTCCTTTGGAAAGGGTAACAGCTATCATCACTGCACGACTCTCCTGGTTCTCTGCAGTTGCAAAGAGACAGAAAAATAACCCTCTTAAGGAAAAATATTTTTTTATCACTTTCCCACCCACATCAAGTTCACAATGCTTTCTTGTCTATCAGCTTAAAGCTCTTTAATTCTTTAGACCTTTCTCATCTCTATAGGAAGTAAAATTGCCAAATAAAACAGCCAATTTATCTTCCCAAGCAACTATTCTTCTGTGATTACTCAGTATTCTCTTTGGCACCAGAAGCAGTTGAAAGGGGGAAAAAAGAAAGACAGAAAAAAAAAAGGTACGTTTGAATAGTCCTAAATTCTCATTAATAATATTTGTCTTGCTTTCATATCTTTGCTTCTTTTTCCTCCAGTGCCACAGGAGGTTTAATCAAGCTGGACCATACAAGATAAATTCCAGGAATGATGAAATGCAAAATATCCTGACCTCCTTGGAGAGTAATACCAACTATTCATCTGCCGAGTGAAAAGTCTTTAGCCAGATGGATCATTTATTTTTAACGATCACTAAATAGAATCAAGGAGAAAATGGCTTCAGACATTTCAGAAAACAAAGAAATTATACATTGACTTACTTCTTTAACCAAATAGACCTTACATTAATATTTTGTTTTGTAGAATGTTTTATATTTTTTTCCTCTTAATATCTAGAAAGAAAGTGCAACAGCTTTTCCAAGTTCAGGGCAACAAGTTGATAATTTCTTAACTTGATTAGTCTGACAAGACATCACAGGTACCTGGTGTTAGAGCTCTGTTCATCTGAATTTCCTAAGTCTAAACAAGAGTTTAGAAATAAACTCTAATAATAAAGCAGCTTTACTCAGAATTATTGTTCAACTTCATTTGTGTCATCTTCTAAAGTAAATCCATTTTTAAAAGCTTGTTCAAAATGAAATGGTGCTGAAAGTTATCCCAATGACAAAAGTTTAAGAACTACATACCTACCTACAAAAGAATGTGTGCTTGTAGTTTTTATTGTGTTAAAATTCAGTTGTATGGAGACAAAATACCAGAAGCCTATGTTATTACTGATGCACAGATATATTTTTTCCAGTCCTAAAGCCTGATTCATCACAAGCATCTGATAAAACTATTCAATAAATAAATCAACACACTGTAGATAGTTATAAGTATTATATATATAGCACACTTCCACCAGCCACTATTCAATTTTCTTTTCAGAGGAAATAATGTGAATATTTGCAGTAGCTTAGACTAATTAGACTGTTCAGAACATTGATGTTTTCCTGGCTCTTACTCCTCACTGGGAAGCAGAAAAATCTAAATTTACATGACATAATAAAAAAAACATCAAAATGTCCTTGTTTAACAGTTACAGAAAAAGAAAGCATTTTGGTCTTTTGATTTTAAATTCAACAACGTTTTTGACAATCTTCCTTCCTCTGAACAGGATATTACTTTCTTAATTTGAACTCATATGTTAAATCCAATTCATTTCTGGTACTTTATATCTGGTGCCTTGGATTTTAAGTTCTTTCTAAGATAAGTGGTATCCACTTACAGGAAGCTTTTTCTGTAAAGGTCAGAATAATCCTGACCAGATGGTATACCTCAACATTTTTATTTTCCCTAATAAAACGTAACCTTTATTAAACTCCAGTGTACTGTCTCCTACAATATCCTGAACCAATCTACTTAACAGTTTTGATATTAAGCATATATTTGATAGTGGCAATACTTTTTTAGATATCTGTGAACAAGAGTATCTGCTCTAAGTTTGCTGACAACGAATACAGTATCACTGTGAGCATGGTTCCAGTTAAAGATGTTCTTCTGGCACTTTTTCCTCTTGATTTGGAGACAGAATCACTGGTTGAGAGAACCAGGATAAAAGAATGTCTGGAACACAGACAGATGTATATGCCCAGAAGATGTCACAGTTCATTGATGACCTTATTTTATTTATGACTACAATTACTCTGTTCTTATTAAAATCAGTGAGTGGTTTAGAACACAGTCCACACAGGCGATTCATCATTGGAACATACAGCCAAGGAGAGGTAAGCACAATCTAAATGTAGTTCTTGCATATCCACCAAAAACGCAAACCAAACCAAAAAAATCCCATACAACTCAGAATCTTTGAACCTTCTTTTAACAAAGGGCAAGAAATAGTCGGGCTCCTAAGTCAGACACTACAGGATGCTTTTTTTACTGGATCCAACAACTAACCCATATTGGATGCCTAGGGAAGAGAATAAGAGGTATAAACAGAGAAAGATGCATTTTCCAATAGTCTTCAGCTCTAGGAGTTCTAGGTCCAGATGGGGCATCTGTGTCCTTAACAGTCCTTGATGGACTATTATAAATCTATGTAATGACTTTTTGAATTTGTGCAAGCCAAAGTCTCGCAGCAATGAGCTACCAGCTTAACTCAACATTTCTTTTGCTAATTCTGACCATGCCACCTTCATCTGGTATTTCTCAATTCTCATTTTATGAGAAATATCAGTCATTTCTCACTCTTTTTTTTCATGTTGCTCAAACTCTTGCAGGTTTCTATTACATCCCGCCTCTGTCATCCCTTTTCCAATGTTAGTATTTCCTTCCTTACTCAGTAGTACATTCTCTAGTTCTACCATATCCCCCTTTGAGATGACAGCAATCTGAACTGCAGAGAATTCAGGACAAATGAGCTACAAAATATAAACTGTCACTGTAATGTTCTCTAGTTTGCATGTCATTCCTTTTCCCATTTTTTTTTCTTTATTTTTATCGTCTTTTTTTTTTTACTGTACTAAGCATGTAGTAGAAAAATCAAGAAATCAAGTAGAAGTTTTCAGTAAAAGGATTGTTTTTCCCTCAGTTACACCACTTTTCACTTGCCAGTATTCATTTAATTTCATACATTCATCCAGCACACTCCTGCAATTCCTTCTAGTCAGTATTCACTGTTATTAACCTGATTAAGAACATCAGCAAGAGATGACACCATACCCTTTGCCCCCTTTTTTCAAGTAATTCATACGCTGAACAGAGGAGATCCCTTTTGGACCCCATAAGCAATCCCCCTGATTCATTTCAACCTGTTATTATTCCATGAGAGTTATTCTACAAGTGGTTAATGTATGCAAAGGAACTTGCATTTCAGTTCAGATTAGTGCTTTTAAGAACCTTTGACAGGGCACTTTGAAAAAGTAATCAGTGACTTCTTGTCATGCACAAACACAGAGGTGATTGAATAATATGATACAAGTAAGCAAGAACAAATTTGTTTCTATCAGGTTTGGACTCTAATGACTGGGGAAGTAGTTATTTCTACATTCAGTCTGATAGAAAAAAATAACTATAGGCATATGGAGTTAATCAGCAGTTTCCCTATTTTGTGGAATTTTTGCCATGGAACATTGCTCGTGTCGTAACATGAAAAATAATAATACTAAAAAAATGTTTTTAAATATCTCTAAATGACATTTTTCAAAACTTAGTGTAACAGTGAACCACAAAAAAGAGGCCAGGAACTTACAGTATGTTGACTGGCCGTAAGGTGTAATTCTTTTCTATAACTCCAGCTAAAATGAGATTTTCTTTTGTAAATACCACAGGTCATGTACCTCCTGCATTAGATTATGGCTGTCCCATACCAAATACACGACAAGAGCAGCATAAAGAACAGATGATACCACAAAGTTTTCCAATTGCACTGTCCATGGAGGAAACACCTACTCATAAGATATTACATCCAGCGAGAAAACAGTTAAACAGTAGAGAAATAGTAACTGAAAAACTAAGGATACGCTACAGATTTTTCAGGCATACTTTTTGCATACAGAAACTGTATTTTTCCTTTATACTGCTCCTGACAACTTCATCACCAGTGAAAACGAAGTCTCAACTTGACGTTAGTAAATATGAAAAAAAAAAAAAGGTTCTCAAGTAAAAATATCAGGAGCCCTTCTGTCTGTAAATGGAGTCTATTATCCAGCTTTCTCAGAAGTGAGCTAAGGAGACTGACAGGAAGCCTGGGAAGTCTCAAGAACCTCTCCAAAGGTAATCCCAAAACCAGGATTCTTCAAAATAAAGTATTTTATAATACTTTATGAATTTCATAATTAAATTCTTCTGCCCAGCTGAGTAGAAAGATGAGATTCCTATATGGTGTAATAATCCTCTCTTGAAACATTATGCCAGAGCCATGTCAGCAAACAGTTTTCTGAAGAAAAAACAAACAAACAAAGCCCCACCAAAAGAAAAGGAAAAAAAATCTATCCCAGCAAAAAAACCCAGGTTTTTCTTTTTTCTTTCCTAGATGACAGATCTCAGTTGCTTATCTAGCAAGTAAGAGTTTAAATAATGGGAGTACTGGTAACCTTGAATGAAATAACAGTGAGTTGAGAGCCTATGGTTTTGCTAGGTAATAATACGAACTAGTAGGGAAAAGAAGTCATCACAAGCTTTATACTTGTCTACAGAAGTCATAGGTATTGCAACGCAGATCAAAAAAAACCACAGGAACCCAGCAAAAAAGAAGGTTCAGAGCAGAAATATCAGCTGATCTTAAAAAGTGGACCAGAACCAATATAGGAAATTAAATCAGTATTATAAAACTAGAGGTTTTCTTTTCCATTTATTTTACTGTGCAAATCAGCCGGGCAGCGAGACACTGTAAGATGGGTGTGTATTAGTAAGAAGTACACATAATGAAAATCTTTTGCACACATGAAAATTCAGATCTCCTTAAATAATAAATGAAGGACCACTTGTAGCTCCTAAGGGGCTTGCTATAATGGCCTCAATTTTACCCACCAAAACATACGTATCAAAGGCTGACATTTTAGTCTATTCAATACAAAAGCTTGGACTCTACTTCTGGTAAATGCTCTTAACAGAAAGGATGGACTCTCTTTTGCTCTCTTTTTCTAAAAATTATCTCTATCATTCACACTGTCTTTGTTCAAAACTTTAGAATTGATTTTTACTCGGATATTATTGGTTTTAGCAGGAAATTGGAAATTTTACAGAAATTAATTGTAGTGATAACAACACACAGAATATATGTCATTGATTGACAGGCATTAAGTTTTGCCAATCTGAAGCAGGTTTTATGGTTTATGTTGGGTTTTTTTCAGCCTGGAGAAGAGAAGGCTCCAGGGAGACATTACAGCAGCCTCCTGCTACCTGAAGGGGGCCTACAAGACAGCTGGAGAGGTACTTTTTACAAGGGTAAGTAGTGATAGGAAAAAGGGTAGTAGTTTTAAACTGAAAGAGGATAGATTTAGATTAGATATTAGGAAGAAGTTCTTCACTATAAGGGTGGGGAGGCACTGGAACAGGTTGCCCAAAGAGGCTGTGCATGTCCCCTCCCTGACATACTCAGGCCAGGTAGGATGGAGCTTTGAGCAACCTGGCACAGTGGGAGGTGTCCATGCCCATGGCAGGGGGGTGGAACTAAATGATCATTAAGGTCCCTTCCAACCCAAACCATTCTACGACATGAGACAGAAGTTAAAGGTGAAAGCTTTGCATTGTCTGCCTTGTTAATTCAACCCTTATTCTAGCAGATAACTGAATAATTAAACAGGATTAATTCACAACTATGATACCATCAAAACCAACTGAAATGGGGACAACTGTAGGTTAAAAAAAAAATTATACTGGATCCTTACTCTTGTCCTACTTGCTATGCAAATCTGGAGTAGCTTCATTGAAACCTATAGAATAACATCACAAAGAAAACCAAGAGAAAAGGGGATCGGATCCTTACCTAAAATTCATTATTTCCTTTATAACTCTAAGACTTTCAATTCCCAAGGCTCCACACAAAGTAAGACCAAGTGAGTTTTAAACATATCAGACAGCTGAATTTCAAATATACACTGTCAATCAGGGAAGTTTTTATATTATATGGATAAACAAAACAGAGAAACTTACATAATCACTTTTAACTCCAGTGTTCAACAACATACCTTTTGTTTCGGGGGGGGGGGCGGGGGGGAACAAACAAACACTACAAAAAAACCAAAACCAAGCCATTCTTCACTAGCAGGGCAGTTTGCATGAAGTACTAAACCAATTTATTTTCTAAAAATTCCAAGTAGGAGGTAAGAAAGTATTTTTAAAATAAATATGCCCTATAATTACCACAAGTAAAACTGAAGTGTTCATACCTGTTACCTACCCTATGCTTTGGCAAAATAATTGTAGACTGCCAGAAACAGCAGGGAAACCTTAGCATATATATCCACTCTCTCGTACATAAGAGCCATGCCACCCCTTTAAAAACCATTATCCTCAGCAGCACCTACATAGTCTGGGGCACATGGGTCACAAAGAAGCATCAAAGAAGCATGTTCCTTCTTGTTTCAGCAATACTTATTACAGCTCTTCAGAGAATCTGAGGCTCATTTTAGGCTTTTTCTAACTATCAAAAAGCACACAGGGAAAAAAAAAAAGGGGGGGAAATCATCATCAGTGATTACAATACAGTAAACATTCTGCTCAAGATCAAGATAGTTCCTCTGAATTTCTCTAAAACAAATTTGGGGTGTTCCCCAAACCTTGCAAAAAGAAATAAAATTTATTTTTTTATTATTAATATTTTTTTTTATTACATGCCCTATGGTTTTATTATACAAAACAAATACACAGTAACATATGGTACATCTGTTTCGTGTTTTCCCTTTCTACTGTCATACAATTTCTCTCAACATTCAGAAACACACTTCTGTTGGCTCATAATAATTACTTTTAAGCTGCATATGAAACTCAGCCTACTTACACTGTCATTCCAAGAACATGATATTCCTCTCTTCCTCCTCATGCAAATATATAGCAAAATATTAAGTTGGCAAACCCAAAATTAAGACAAGAGCAACCAGCAGCCCTATTACCAAATATTTTACACTCCTTCACTTCCAGAAGCTTGTTTTTGTAAACACTTCCACACTGTAATTCACAGTGATAGTTATGGTAATGGAAAGAAGATGACACCAACAGAAACAATAGTTACAACTCATTTAAGCAGCCCTAATACTTCCCCAGACCTGTGTAAAGACATATTCTCTGACTGTGTAAGCAGCCTCAGGCACAAAACCCATGCTAAAACATCTTTGAGGAAAAAAAGCATGACATGAGAGCTAGAAGAAAGCACGGAGAAAAGAATGGTAAGGAACTGAAACTGGAAAAATGTCATTAGCTGGCAAAAGGCATGTGAGCTGGGGAAAATAAACAGATAAGCGATGCCTATAGGGTGGACATACAGCTTGCTGAGAAGTAAAAAGCCTGTGGGGAAACAATATGTCAGGTGTGGAAAAAATCTTGACCTAAAGAGAGGCGTAAAATGACAACTGCAGAAACAAGATAGGAGCTGAGACAGAACAGGTTTCAGCACGGACATAATGGAGAGACACATTTTTTGTTTGTTTTGGTTGGTTGATTTTTACACCCGCACACATACAGAACAGCCTAGGCAAAAGAGTAGTACATATAGAGAAACCAGGTAGTTATCTTTTGTGAATCTGATACTGGAAGTTGATAGTGCTGTCATCATATCAACAATGCAGCAATAAAGGTAACCAAAAAAACTGTCATTTGCCAAAAATATTTTTTTCTCCAATTCGCCCAAGAAAATCTAAACACAGCTTAGCAGCTGTCTTTTCCTATGGGCTCTAGATCACGTTACACAATGGGGCACTGATTGGCAAATCCGACTACCACTTCGTTAAATAAACTCTCAATAAAAATAATACACTATTATTGTTGAAATGCCAATTTTAATTGCAAGACTTCAACCCTTCTCATTTCTTTGTGAAGCAGATGGTAGTTTTGCTGGAAAGTGAAGGGCTGAAGGTAGTTAGATTTGTCATACTGAAAACCGGCACTGGAAGTTGAAAACGTTTCATTTCAATTTTGTCACAGAAAAAGATGAATCTATGAATTAGATCATAATCTGTAAAGCAGAAGCTAAAGGAGCATTTAACTCTCTGGCTGCTTCATCATTATGGAGTCTGAATAGTTTCCTCTTGGGCTAATATATTATTAAATATACTTTACAGCATACTGTAAATGCCATAAATTAATGAACAGCTCCATTTCTAACATCTATGTTAAAAAAAAAAAAAAAAAAGAGAGAGAGAGAAAACATATTCTTACCAGTAAAGGATTTTTAGGTACATGCTGAGAGAATACAGTATTATTTACAGGAGGAAACATTTTTTTACACATTGAACCACCTGGCATAACACTGATGTGATATCCTATCAAAATATGAAGTACAATATATAACTAAAACATGATTTTCATTAGGTTATTTTATGAATCGGACTGTTTACAAAGAATAAGCTTTCCAGATATAACATTGGCACTACACTAAACTGAAATATTATAGCTGTTTCCCATATACTAAAACATAAAAATATCAATATGCTTCCTGGTTGTATGGTAAGTCCTTTATATATATAAAGAAACAGAGTATGCGTGTATAGATCTTTAAACAGAAAATACAAAGTCCTACAGAATGGTTCCTACAGGATGATTCAGAACACCAATAGAAAGAATACCATTAGAAAAGCTTCTTAAAAGTGATCTGTAAATAAAAACTCCAATAAATATTTGGGTCTTGTATAGATAATTTTTCAGAAAGATTTAATTTTTGTTAATAAAGGGACAGTTTAGTCATACTTTCTCATTATTTTAACAGCAAGTAAACAAGTGTCTACTACTATTCAAACATGCAATCAGATCACAACTTTCTTCTTCCTGGTTACTACATTGCTACATTTTCACAATGATGGAAGGTTAAGTGCTAGAGTATGCATTGCATCACTTTTTCAAAACTTACATTTTACTTAAAGTCTTGCAAAATCCCATCCTAAAAATAATTTCACAGCACAAATTCAATAGGTAAAAGTTAGTGAGATCTGCTCCCAGTTTCCCTAGGCATTTTTCACAACCTCTCTTCAAAGCATTAAGTACAAGCTTGCACAATTTGATTTAAAATTAACATTCTTCTCAATCTCAAGATTTATCAAAGATTTATGAAAATACATTGCTTATGACAACAGTGGCATTGCATGAGT
Source organism: Actenoides lindsayi (assembly GCA_025331215.1). Lineage (NCBI taxonomy): Eukaryota > Metazoa > Chordata > Aves > Coraciiformes > Alcedinidae > Actenoides > Actenoides lindsayi. The sequence goes on along the minus strand of WTSP01027314.1, from coordinate 31,570 downwards.
AGCATTCACTCCAGCTTGAGGTATGAAAAGCAAGAGCCAGCATACACTCCTGTTTTCTTAGCATATTTAGTATTAAGACTATGTTCACACTGCAGATATATTCAGAAGTCACCTTACTATCTGCTGTTAGATTTTTCTTTACCAAGGTACAAGCAGTAGTTACAAAAAGAAGTTTAGGAATTACAAAAAAAAAAAAATCATGTTTATAATTTTTAATAGAAGATATTTATAGTTTCATTAATATTTTTAAGCTATAGCCCTCATCTCTCAATTTACTTCAATAATGACAGATATGTTTTTCCTCAACCATATATGTTTTTATGTCACCAACTTCAGTACACAGTAGGAATGATATAAACAGGTAATTCAGTTATAGGCACGGATCTAAAAATATAGCACAGTATTCTAATGAGACCATTTAATTGCTTAAAGTTTTAAAAATAAATGTTTCTGTAATCATGTTATAAACATTTTTAAAATAAGGTCATTGTTCAAATTGATTATATTTTTTGGTTTTTAGATGGGTCACGTACTGCCTATTTTTGTGGTAAGATATTGCCTCCTTTTTGCCATGCCTCCACAATATCCAGAAAATCTCAAAATGAGGCAAAATCCATTCCTTCCACTGACACCACCTTTGCAAATGACAAAAACCCTCAGCTGACATTCAGATGCTGGCAAAATGTCAGCCTGGACACACTCCAGGAATAGTCAGCAGCTGTAAATTATGGGCTCTTACCCACCATGCACAGTTGCTTTGCCAGTGCAATGTCTCTCAGTGAAGAGACACCAGCAAAAGCAGCCAAGCATGCATGTGCTTCAGCAGCACAGCAAAACTAGCTGCTGAAGAGACACAAAAAATTGGGTGATAGAACTTCCTAGCGGTAGACATGACCTCACCTAGTAGAAACTATTTGGGACCACAGGATTTGACCCATCAAATACACACCTCTCTCCACCTAATGAAATGTCTGAATGAACATTCTAATATTAATATGTTGGAAGAAGTCAGTTATGTATTTTTTAAAAATAAATCAAACTGCATTAATGTTTTGTAAGAGGAAAGTTAAATTAGTATGTGAGAGATAAAGCTGAATTTACAGAAACATTCCCTATTTCATGTTATAGAAAAATCTAGGGATTAATTTATGTTCATATTCACAACCATCTAATACAGTCATTAAATTTTTCTTTATGAATCACTGTTCTGATCTGGGCTAAAGCAATTAAGCACTCAAGACAGAACAGTAGGTGTGTTAGTACTAATTAATATTCCCCTCAGGTGAGCCTCGATTTATCTGTGTATCCAGTACACCAGGTTGGCATTAATCAGGATAACTATACTTTCCTGGCATCCCTATGAAAGTACAGACTAGGTATTTAGTTTCTTTTCACCAGTGTGTGCCCTCACCATCTTTCCCTGCACTAGTACTGAGGTCAGATGTGATGCTACATTTACTTTTATCTGTGACAACGTATTTTTAGTCTCGCAAAGATAGATCCTGGAATTGCCAAAGGCTGACAACCATCTAATGGAAGCAAAGACCATTAGAGATCTAAGAGTCAAAAGAGCCAATGTAAAACTGGATTTCAATAAACAGACATCTGAAAAGTGCTCCCATACTCCTATGATAGTTTGACAAGTATCAAAAGACCTATCTTATTATTTTGGTCCATTTCATTGCAAATAATGATATGTCACTCATGCTTTATTAACATATGTTTTGGCTTATTAAACACAGTGGCTCACCATGAAGAGGGAATAGGTATGCTGTAAGGGATGTGAAAAGGTACAGAATATGCTAAACTAGCCACTATTTCAGACCTTTTTTGTATTTATTTATGGATATTGACAGAACTGTATTATCAAAAGGAAAGCTAGGTATGCTCAGGCATAACTAAACTAAAACTAAAAGTTTAAAATAGCCTAATCTGATTAAGACTGAAAAATTTGAAGTAAAACATTCCTTTCCTTTCAGTATTTTGAAAATATTAACAGATGGTGGGTTCTTGCCACCATTTTTAAATTGTTGTTTCAGCATCTAAAGAGAAAGCCATAAAGGGTAACAGTAGCGCTTTCATGGGCAAGCTTCCAATGTTACTTGCTTTATGTATTTCCATTAGACATAAGTGGCTATAATAAGTTGATATTTCAACTATATATTTTAAATTATATCCATTCATATGTTGACAGTGTTTGCTAAATATACCGGTCAGAATCCTAGACAACAATGACTTCCTGCAGCCAGGAAAACTGGATACACATCAGTTTGCAACAGTTGGGTCTGAACCTGACTGGAAAGGGCGCATACTTTGTAGCTGGGCACTGCTGAGCTACAAAAGTTCATAAGAAAATATCTGTCATAAAAGGTACACTGCAGCTTTTATCCTAAAAGGGAAGTGGGCAGATGCTGCGCTCCCCCTTCAAATTTTTGTTGGCTTTAAGCACTGTGGTCCTAAGGGCATTATCGTGCCTATATAGAAACAGGAAAATAGCACACGACATTCTTTGTCACTGTTTATAATCATCGCCATATGGTGAAAAATTCCCCCTACTACCCAGGCAAATCTGACCTGTATCCGTCAGGAATTATAACTAATAATTCCAGAGGTATTCTGCTGAAGATAGGAAGGGAATTCCTGATCTCCTAACAGTTATTGGTTATGGATTCTAATACAAAAGAATAGAGAATACAAAGAAAAGTGTTGGGTGTCTAAAAATTGTGCCAACTTAAATTTCTTCATAAATTTTGGCTTCTATCATGTATTTATAAATTCCAAATAATATTTCATTTAAAAGAGAAGACATAAACATCGTTCTCCAAGTTGTTTAAAAAACAAGTATGAAGAAAGCGCAGAGTTGTTTTGTTTTAAATATTACTTTTTATTGTTGATCCCTATAAAAATCAGGTACAAGGTGTAAGAAGAAAGCCAGCATAAATTGAATGTGACTCAGGTTATAACACGTACCAAGATGCAACTATAGATCGGATATTAGTAGTTGCCAAGGAATTTAGAGTACACTATCTGTGCTATTGAACAATCTAAGTAAGTGTTTGAGGTTGCAGGAGAATTAACCTCTCCTTCCCTTTCGTGCTCCTTTCACAGAAGGAAAGGGACAGCCTATCACTCAGAAAATCCATAACTGTTCTAAGTCAATCTGGTTAATTACATTTAAACAAGAACTTGGAAATGTGGCAGACATAGCTTATCAAGCACAATATCCATTATTATGGCCACAGTCTACCCAGAAGACTAAAGAAGGTCAAATGACATCTAGGTTGAAACTAATATTTAGACTATAGCTCTGATGCCAAATAGGGCATATGATCTATGAAGTACAAGTATTTACACAACAACCAGACTTACTTATCTATTCAAAACTCATCCTGTGATTTTGATTAGTGTGATTCCTCAACAGAATCTTTTTCCCCTTGTGTGTATCACTCCCTGTGAGAGAAACAGTTGGGCTGTTTGTCCAAAACTCCATCTTTCCCCTACCAGATGGCATCAGTGGCCACTATTTTCCTTAATTTTATTACTGGTTCAGAATTGCCGTTAAAGATCATTTAAAAAAAAAAATAATTTGAAAAAATGGATTGGGTTCACTAAGTGCATAGTTAGCAACCAGAACTGACAGACTCTGTACTAGAAGTGGGGCGTAAGAATGGAAGTTTCACTTTGAAGGCACTGAATTATTCTACAGAATGATTCCAGATCATCAGGTACAACTGAAAAAAATGGAAATAAAACTAACAATATGGAATTAGATACACCATTTCTTGTATTCCTTTAGGAACAATCACTGCTCAGTTTTGACCTTTTAAATGCAGGATAATATTAGTTAAAGATTAATGGAAATATTTATTTAGTAATATTTATAGTAGTCTTAAAGGTCAGATTTAGGTTCAGTTTTGCTGATATTTAATCATCAAATCCCTTACAACACTGCAGGAATCCACGCAACTAAAACTAAACAGTGGGAATCACAGTCTGAACTGATGTAAAGCTGATGTGGCATTTCAGACTAGAAAAAAATCCAAGTCTCAGTCACTAAAGTATAAAAATACTTTTCAGTGATTGATGAAGGCAAATTAAGTGATTTGATGGCAGAGATCCATATTCATAAAGTAATGCAGGAATGAAATTCATATGCTTAGAAGCTATGAAACCTTTGACAATAGGGTTTCTGAACTTCCAGATTTACACTAGATCGAACAGGCTAAAACAAAAAAGAGCATATTTATTCAGTGAGTATTTCCAACTGCCCATACATACAGCATGAACTTCTTTAGCTGATGTACAGGGTGGGGTTTCTTTTCTCTCAGGAATTAAATCACCGTGATTCTCAGATATACAGACATATTCTAAAACATGTTCCTTAAATACTTGGTACAACACAGCTAAATTATTTTTTTAAGCTTTCTCCACAGAGAATTGAAACATTCCACTTTCAATAGGAACCATTACTAAGGCCTTTTAGTTTGCTGCATCGTTCAGCTTTTGCCCGGCTTCAAGTAAAACATAAAACTTGTATATTTGCAAACTTTTCCTTCTGGTATTCTGATCTATGCTTCACCACTGATGACACCACTTCTGTACACACTGAGGCACTACTTTATACAAGATCTGAGTTCTGATAATGCCTTATCTTTTTAATAAAGAATCTTTATTACTGGTGGCTTCAATTCATGTTTTATGGTTACACTTGTATACTTACTGAAAAAAAAAATTCTTCTCTAAACTATTTAGAAATACTTTTTCTTGGACTTTGCCATACTGGCACTGCTTGTTCATTTTGCAGTCCTGAAGTTAGGACAATGCAGTGTATTCAAGTGGAAAAGCCTATCGTGGGTATTCTTGTCTAATTGCTCCAATTCTCATTCTGACAGCTCTCCCTCTTCAGGGGATGAACTGCCTGAACAGGATGAAGAATGCCTGCTTTTGGTTTCTTAAGCAACATCTGTGCTTTCTACACCATAGTTCCTCCCTCGCTTGCTGAACTCCATTAGAGAATCTGAAGGTAGAAATCTCTCTCTAGTGTAAGGAAAGTACTAGATTATTCATACATAGTCATGCAATTACACAACTAATTCATTTCTACGTTTCAACCAAACTAAGAATATATGAGTTACAAGTATGTGAGTAGGAAATAAGAATACCAATAATAATAAAAAACGAAAATAACTTGTATTCGCAAGAGTTATGGCCTTCTAAGCAGCTGGTTTTAACCAATGATTAAAAATTATGCCAAATCTCTTTTAAGTATCAGAAACCTCCTAGTAAAACTTATACTAGCATACAACGCAATATCTTTCTGAACACAAACTTTGTAGAAAGAATTTCAGATTTCCAGAATACTGCAATATCATTCCAGTGGTATTTTGTCATCTTCATGGCAGTATTAACCATCTCCAGAAATATAAAAGGGTTGTGAGCTCATTTTGCTTTTTTATAATATATATCAAAACAAATAAGACAACATAATGTGTACCTAGATATATTTAGGTTAACTTCAAATTCAGTACAAACCTTTATTTTAAATAATTTTACATGGGTAATACATAATCCATATTCCAAAGAGCTGTGCTGACAATTAGTTATGTTTTCGGAGTAGCATGGAAAGAAAGGCAATTTTGTCTGTAGAATAAATGATAAGTGGGAATTTTGGTTTCCCTCAAAATTCAAGAGATACAGCTTAGATTCAATCACTTAGAGAACAGTAGAAATTTTTGACACAGGGAAGGAATTTAATATGATCACTGAATGCAAAACATTCCAAATATCCCAACATATGTAACATTTTGTATGTATATGTATGATTATATATGTACTTTAATAGACTAGTTGGCTTTTATCTGTTTTACCTGATGATTTCAAATAGTGTTTTTCAAGTTGGATTGAAACTTTTTATTCATGCTTCAGTATAAAAAGATTTAAATAGCAACCTACTACTTCACCTCCACCTTCTACTATGTCCAGAAGAAATACTATCCCATGATATTTAGGCATTTCTTCACTGAATTACTTCAGAATATTATGCTTTATCAGTAGCTATTAGATATCTTGTCAATGTCATACAGAGGAAAAAGTTCACACTAACAGGACTAGTCAGCAAATTGAAAGAGCTACACAAAAGTTTACACATCATTTAAAACAAAATACATAGGAAGTATTTATTTTTCAGAGCACAACTCCCTGCCACTTTCCGTGTTGCTTTTCTTTCAATTCAGACATGGATTCTACTGTGAGAACTGTACTCTGTACAATTAATATAGTAATCAGTTAAATGGAAAACTTGAATCTGTGAAAAAAGCAAACTTGTTTCAGGTCTTGCTCCTTCTCTGAAGCTGCATCCCAATATGTGTTATGCTTTTTCTCCGTTTCCTGCTGACTTTTGCATTTCTTCTACAGAGATCTGACGTGGTGGAGACCTCATACTCTCATTCAGTTATAGAATGAACTGGAATAGAGATTACCTTACAAGACCTCAGTGTTCTGAGTCTCTAACACTGAAATATTTACATGGATTTGCCTCAGGACTTTCCTTTTGGCAAAAACATCATTTATTCCTTTTCCTTGAGGGTATGAAGAGCACTTCACATGAAATCTACTACCTTCTTTTCACATGTGTTTTGTTAGCTCTTTATATCTTCAAACACCAAGAGTATGAGCAATAACTATATTGTGGCAGATGCTTAAGGAAATTCAAAAAGTAAATACGGTTTCCACATCCCAGAGGCCAAATAATCTAAAATTACAAATTTATAAGAGTTATTTAATCCTGCTATAGGCAATCCAATTTGAACCAAAAACTTACCCTCTATAACACATACCAAGTGCTCCCGAATGACAGTTTCTTTGCTTGCTCAACTGACAGATATTCTAGCAATAAATTCAAGTAGTAAATCCTATCTTGCAACTGACAACTTTTACAACTGACCCTCTGGAACCAGGGGAATACACAGTTCTCTAGTCAGGTATGCTAGACACCTTGAACAGAGCAAACAGGTAAAGTCTGACCCCACATGCCAGTAACAAACCGTAACTCCCAGACATGCAAAAATTCAGAAGAAATTGAATCAGTGGCCAACAGGTCAAACCACCAACACAACATTTCCCTCACGCCAACATAATCTGAAATGCATCTTATGACCTCAGAAACATAATAGAAAAGAGAAAGGTTAGGAAGTGTCATGCAAGTTTATCTTTAAATTATATACATATGTAAAATAAATAAAAGAAATGCTCTGCAGCACAGCCAAAAGGGTTGTTTTTGCAGAAATGGCTGAGAGGATGGATTTCCCTGTTGCAGGCTAATAGAATGTGGCATTATCAAAAGCCTGGTAGTTAAATTGGGGTCAATTCATAGAAAATGTATAATGTGAAAGGAATTACCTTTTTTTGAAGTACATCCTCCCCTTTCTCTCTCCCACTTAAGATGCTGGAAAATTCCGAAGAGTCATTTCCAGCATTTTTTCTTTTTAGATTAACTGTAAGGCCTCAAAGTTTAAAGGCAGGAAGGAAACCAGCTTATGGAGAATTTTTTTTGGTTTTGGTTTTAAACCACACCTTATAAACTGCAGGCTCCATCACAATCAGTGGAAAGGAATTTCACCAAAGACAATATTGAATATATTACCTATGATACCTGCAAGAAACTATTATTCCTAAGATTAAAAGTTTAGTTAACTTCTTCAGGGGACTTTACTTATGCTGTGTGATTTATCTGATGTATCCAATACCTCTCAATTCTAACATAGCTCAAAATGGTTTATATCCAATACAATCACCAGCATAAAGCAGCAGCCATCATGCTTGGTGTGTGGCTTACCAATATGTACTGAAGGAACATCTTCAAGCAGTGTTACAAGCCTAAAGGTACTTTCATCCCAACCTACTTCCTGCTAGATCTACTTTTTTTAAAGTGGTCATCTCCAAGACCCTGTCAGAATCTTGGCTTCTGTACAAAACTGTTTACCCACACTGCAATACAACAATCGCTGCTGAACAGCAGAACCACACTTCAAAGCACATCAGCACAGGGAACATAAAATGCAGTATCCATCTGAAGCTACAAATGAAGTTTAACAAACAGGATGAAATTACTAAATTCAGCTAAAGCATCAACTAAGAAACCTATAGCCTTTCAAAAAACTCCTCATGCAATACTTAGTTTTAGTTTTATGCAGCAGTTGATCACCTAACATTACAGGACAAAAAACTCACAAAAGAAGCAGCAGCACTTTTTTTAGTATCTCAGGGATCTACCATCAAACTAAGGATATGAATATGCTACCTAAGGATATGAATATGTTCAAAGCTGATCACAATTCTGAGTCAGAGCGTTACACCATTCCAAGCACCTTTTCTTGGAATGCTGTTTCTGCTACAGTCAATCCATCTCTGCTTAAAACACGACTGCTCTTATTTATGCTTCTTTATAAACAACAGTCACTGACATTCATGATTTGACACATTATAAGATTTCAAGATGCAACTGAAGTAACTTTTTTTTTTAATGCTAGCACTTTGGCACTGACACAATTCATAATGACCTATACCCTGCATTTAAAAAAAAAAAATCTAAAAGAAAAAAGATATCTAAAATCTACTGAAGTAGATATTTGGCTCATATTGAGTTTAAATCACTTTTTCAACAACTTTTAATTTCTAGCATGAAGATTAAAATAACTTTATTTTTAAATATCATAGTACTCCTTCAGCTGACAGTTATACACAGCGCATTCTACATACTACAGTCCATTTTCCTTATATTTTTCAAATATTGGAAAACAGAATATAAAATCAATGTTTACTCTCCTCAGATCTCCTTATATCTCAAAAATGCATAAAAAGATATAACTTGTTATTAATTCCAAATGACCATTAATGTGTGATAATTTTCACACAGCTCAAACTATTTGTTTCTACTATATAAAGTAAATGTGTATTATAATCCAAACCAGAATATCACAAAAAAAACTTCACTCAAGACTAAATAAGTACTTGGACACAGGGACACTTTCCCCTTACTCTTTTTCTAGCTTAGTACTTACCAATCTTCTTCAGATGTAAAAATCCCATGGTAGAAAAACAAGAAGTTAAGAGTAATTATTCACCCTTAAATACCTTTGGGTTATTGCTGCCTCAAAATTTCCTGGGATATCTAAAACATTATGACTACCTCCTTCTCTCTTTCTGCTACCCACTACGGAGCTAGCAGCCTTTCCTCATCATCAGTAACAGCAGCACAAAAGCCAACACACCATTCAGACATGGATTATTCACTCTGCTTCTGCAGCACCATCTATACTGTCATTCCTCAGAAGAGTCCTCTCTTTTAGCCTCTTCCTGTTTGACAGAAACACTTTTATTCTCAAATTAGAAAAAAAAAAAAAGTTACTGATGTACTTTTGTTTCATTATACTTTCATCTTCAGATAATGAAGTTTTGCTCTATAATGAATGTTTAATCTATTCCACACATTTAAATGATTAAGCACTTGTCTAGTTTTAAAAAGTGTCTTACCTAAATTGCCATCAATGTACATGAATTTACATGAAGAAAACAGTGAAAACATTTGAAAAAAGTTAAAATCAAAAAGTATGCATGCAGCTTTTAAGACAGAAATATTTACAAAAGCTGAAGAAAGCAAGAAACAATAGTACACTGAAAAACAGAAAATAAGATGAATGAATGTGCTGAACTTGTCTCTAAAATACCTTAAAAGAAACTTTCACTGGTTGTAAATACTATATATAAACTTGAGTTGAAAATATTTAAATTGATTACTACTTCTTGAAACAAGATGTATTTATTAAAAAGATCAGGTGTTTTTGTTTTGTTTTCTTATTAGATTAGTTTATAATATAACAACAAATCTCAGGAAGCATAGTAAAACATGAACTGAACATTTCCATTTCTCAGGTTACTAGATTTGCCTTTTGTGTGTAAGCTTGTCCTTCATAAATATTCACAATAAACTTAAAAATCTGTGGTGCTGCACACATTTGCACGGGTACAATGAGATAGACTGAAATTTATTTATACTTCAAAACTTTAATCATCTCTGGTATTTAGGAACAATGCAGGGAAACACCTTTCCAACCAGTAATTAAGTGTATATTCTGATGCATATTGAAGAAAGTATCTATCTTGGAACTCAATCTGAAGACCCAGTTGCTGGCAAATCCCTGCATACTCAACTAGGATCAAGCTTCCAGAATTTCAGTGGGCATAAACAAAATATCTCAAAACAAGATGAAGAATAGTTTCAGAAGTAGACAAAGTGCAAAGATAACAGATCTTCAGCTTCCTTTGACTTGCATTTAGAGGACACCAGCAAGGTCTAAGCAATGGACTGTCCAGTGTGGAAGACAGCAAGGTTGATCCCAGTAATGGAAACACTGGGTAAAGTTAAGAAGTGGTAAACTCCTTTAAACATTATTATAGACTATATTAATACATAATATTTCTACAAGTATACAAATACTATATGTAGTTGTAACTATAATTTTATTTTTTTTTAACTCCACTGACTAGTTCCAAGATAAGCTAAAAAAGTTACAGCAAATTAAATTATAGCCTTTGCTTCCTGACTTGTCTTTTACAAGGAAGAAAGGTGACTAAAACACTGTACTTTGTATGATATGCAATGCATCAGAAAGCAAAGTAAGTATAGGATGTGTTTGTTTTTGGGGTCTTTTGGTTTGGTTTTTTTAAGAATGTATGCATTAGCCAATTGAGGTTTTTACTAGAAATGTAGTTTAATTAATACAAAGAATGGAAACATCATTTCATAATAATATAGTGTATTTTCTTTTACTGTCCTACTTAGATACTTGTCATGAATCAAAGCAAAAATTAAAGAGTATGTAAAATAACATTGAGTAGATACTCGCAGTTCTGAATACGCATAACCTTATCTACTGATTATTTTATCACCTCTGTTCTATTAATTGCAGCATCTATGAGTTATTCTTGTTGCTACAGATAGATACAAATTAATTCAAGGAACAATTCTGCATTCAAAACTCTCAGCCTCTCGGAGGAACTGTTAACTATCCTTTTTATCCTTTCTCATTATCAGAAGCAAACTCCTGCAGGACAGGAACTAAACTTCAAAAGAAGATCAAAACTTATAATATGATTTTTAAGAACACATTAAGCAAAATTATCTGGTTTTCTCTAAGAAGAATAAAAAAAAAAAAGGGATCATGCTCACCATATTTTTCCAACAACATATAACCATATCATGAATGAAAGAGGGACTGTCCATTGCATGAAGTGGCTCATTTTGTATTAATTATGTAGTATTAATAATGACATTAATAAGTAGGGAAAAAGGGGAATTATTTTGTGCAGTTGAGTTTACAGTTTATTTTTAAATTGTCACAGTAAATCTAATTCAGTTATTACAATGTCATAACAGCAGTATGCCAAGTTATAAACATTAATATGTTGTTTTTAAACCAGCTAATCCAAATAGATAAGCTAGTTCTCTCTCTTTTTGTGACAGACAGGAAACAAGCCTGGGAATGAATACTGCTGAATAATCTCGTGTCGTCTCAGCTCTTTCCACCTCATAGCCTTCTGCTCTCCATTGCAACCTTCTACATTAACTCTATATAATAAATTCAAGCAAGATTAGAGAGAAAAATTTTCTGTTGAAACACATCCTACTTTTTCAGGCTATCTCTTCAGTTTGCCAAATTTCTTTTAATTTATAATCCTATTTTCCAGCATGTCTTTAATCCTTCCCAAGTTGACATTATCTGAGTGCACAACACACATCCAGCATTCAGAACACTGATGAAAGACTCAAACACCTGACAGTTACCTACCAGAGCCTACAGACGTTTCACTGTGAATCGTTGAAAATTACACTTCGACATTGTCATCTAATCAGATAGGCATCCATATAATAGCAAATTCATCTCATACGCTCCCCACCAGCTTGCTAATGAAAAGCTTCAGAGACATTAAGTTTTCTTAATGTTGATGTTACTACTGTTTTTCATTTATAAATAAAGCCTGTTTTCCTGTCATCCAAGAAAATCAGACTTGACAAATCCATATTTAGTCCTTTAATAATTTTCACTATATTCCTTATTTTATAATGATTTTTGTTTACACATCATTTTCTTTGATTGTTCTGACAATATTTTTCCAGAAACCGCAATAAAAATATCAAGCATAATCCACTTATTTCTCTCTCTCTTTTTTTTGTTTTTTAAGGCAGCTAGATTTGCCGCTCTTCAATCTCCTGGAAGTTCCCAAAGTTGGATATGAGACTAAAGGCCCCGTTCAGGTCCAATTTCCTCACACACAGCCAATCTAAAAACAGTTTTTAGTGTTTCATTAAGAGCATGTTAGTTTCTAAGAAAGTTTCATAAGCCAGTAACTCTCAGACACACAAGGATAGCTCTAGCACTTTTTAGTATAGATGTGATAGATTGCATCACTTTTGTCTTTAAAATTATAGCTTTTTGATAATTTTAATTGAAAGCACGTGTTTGAAAGAATCAATAACGATGTGGATAAGTAAAACTGACAAGCTAGCTCACAGAGCCAGTCTGGACTTTCAAAGCCATTCCTTCAGAAAGGTTCCTCTTCAAATGCTTACCAGAAAACTAAGCAGCAGTTTGATAAGAGGGATGGTTCTTTCATACATAAATATTGGATTATGAAAGGGGAAATATCATACTCAATTCATACAACTAGCAGAAGGCCCCTGGGAAATTTTGCTGGAACCTGTGTCTGGGTTTTGTGCCTTCCACCAGATCATAAGCAACCCAGAGAACAGGGTGAACAGCAAGATGACTATTTTTCCTCATGATATCAGGTAATTCAGGGCAGCAAAGACAAAAGTCAAATGCATAGAATGATTTTCTAGAAGTAAGCAGCTAGGCAAGGACTGGCAGATGAAATGCAGGGAGATAAATGTGAAGTTATACACAAGAGAAAAATAACCCTATCTTCATGCATAACAAGCTGGGATCTAAACTTTTTAACACTATTGGTCAGATTCTTCAGTTATGACAAATATTTCCATTAAAATATTAGGTCACTACTCAGTATCAGGAAAAGAAAAGGACCACTGTATTGAGCGTTGGGAATTGTTGGGAGAGACATACAGAACAAAAGTGCAAACACTGTAACATCAATGCAAAACCTGTTTTACACCTCTATTAAAAAAATATAAGCCATTTTGGTCTCCTCAACTCAAAAAAAAAAAAAAAAAGTAATAGGTCAAAAGACAAAGATTGAGAAGAATGAAAGAAATACCACAGTTTCATGGAAGGAACTATCACAGATACTAAGCTTCTCCTGTCTGGAAAAGAGCTGAAGGAGGAATGTGATGATGGTGTCAAAGGTGACAGAGACCACCACCAGACATAACTATTTAATGTTTCTTCTAGCACAAAGAAGAAGGAAATCCTAGCAAAAGCAGCCAACATCTAGCGCAAAACTGCAGTATTCATTGTAATAAGAGGTTGTGGGCACTACAATTTTACATATGGCCAAAAGCAACTTACTTAATTCCAAGAAAAGAGTCCACTGAGAGTTCTTAAGTACACTGAAACTGTAGTGGATCATAAAGAATACTCAGGGGATGTATCACACTATAGTAAGTCTATTCTATGACCTTTTGGACATTGTTAGCAATAGAATACTGGGCCAGCCAGTCTATGTTATTCATGTTAAAAATATAGATAGAGTAAAATAGATTGTTTGCCTTTTGTTAGGTTCATCAGTACAAAAAAATAAGAGCACTTGTTAAAAATAAAAACATAATCTACCAAATGAAAGAATAAGCATATTAAACTAGAATTAGGAATTTACTGTCCCCTCAAGATGAAGAAATAACTTTTAGAAAAACAAACCCATGATCACTTTGGCAGGTGACAAAGTTTCTAAATACCAGATTCAGATTCCAAATGCCAATACAAGGTGATGTGACATTTCCATAAGAAAGGCTACCAAATCAAGGTGTATTAGAATATTCCTCCTACTGCTAAGGTGACACCAACTATCACAATTAGAATGTCTTTTCAGTAAGGATTTTGAATAGCAGAACCTCCACCAAATATGGTTTTCATAATATTGGTTCTAGCAGCATCGTAGTATACCTACTGTAAATAAATATTCAATAGCTATTACTGTCTGGATATGCAAGTTATACAATAAAACAATAAATTAATTCACTGTACAGAGTTCCTGATCAAGACCCAGTCAGTTTCTCATTGAAGTAACTGGTATCAGATTTACTAGTTTCACAGATATTTAGGCTCATGATATGCCTAAGAGGTTGAAAGTCTGGTGAGAAAAACTGATGATCAAATTCACAAGTAAATGAAAAATTTCAGTTGTTGCTGCCTGCCAGCAAAGAGGTTTAGATAGGGAATCTGGAAGTGAGAGAAACACAGGATTGTGTTTTCGTCTGGAGAAAGTTAACAGATGGTTGAAAAAGGAGCAGCTTTTAAATAAGACCAGCAGCCAAAAATTCTGCTGAGACAGCAACAGGAGAATTTTTTTGATCTGTTCTGTGCCACTGTTTTGTATAGCTTTGTGAGATAGCATAGGTGTCTCAAAGCTTGACCTTACAGCTTTAGTCATCCAGATTAAAATACTTCCATTTTTTTATAACCTTGGGAAAAGAACGTTATGTTGTGAATAGAAGTATTTGAAATACAGATTTATAACACACTCTTTTTCTAAGACACAGGTTTCTGAAATGTTGCTGAAAACATAACTTTGACTTCATTCTGTAATGTAGAATTACAGAAGGTTACATGTGGGGATTTAGTATCATATCTTCTTTTAACTTTAAAAAATTGGACTGCTAAATCCCTGTACAGCTCATGCAAAATATGCCTCAGAATGTTTATACTTCTGCAAAGGTGGCTCATTTACTTCTTCAGAATAAGTTGCTAAGTTTATTTAGACTCAGTACAAAAAAAGCACTAGAGAGTCTCAAAAACAAGAAAAAAGGTAGCAACAAACAATGATTCTCTTCATCTAGAACGTGAGCAAATGCTGCATGAAGGAAGTTATAACCTGCATTCATATTCTTATTAATGTCCTTTTCTACTGCTTAGCAGCCAGAGGCAGATAAATCAAGACATAAAATTCTTGTTCTAAATGTCAGACTTGTTCCAGCATAGGATACAGTATCACAAGCAAAACAAGTACTTAGCTGTAAAACAACAGAAACAAACTTTCAGACTGACTTACCTGATTTTCTTCATGGGAAACTCTCATTTGCTCTTTGAGAACTGACATTCTGGCTGCTTCTTCTTTCCTCAATACTCTTTCTTTCTTTAGCTCAGGACTCCAAAATGTTTTGATGCTATTCATGGAGGATCCCAGCTTGCTGTCCTTAATGTCTAGTTCTTTTCTGAGAAGATCATTCTCCCTCTGTAGTTCCTTAAGCTGAGCCTGCAGGTCTAACATGGTACTATCTCTAACTTGTCTCAACATAGAAGGAACCTGATGGTGGTGGTGGTGTGAAGATGTGGTCAGACCTCCATGCTGATCAGTATAAGAAAGGACATCTGTGTGCGAAAGTCCAGCTGAAGCAATATTAGGACTGCTCCCCATAGCTGTCACTCGACCACCATACACAGCTCTATTTGTAGCCCTTCCAAGAGTCATTGTGCCCTTTGGGAAAGTAGTAGAAGCTACACCTTCGTGGTCACTCAGATACATTGGTCCAGATGTTGCATAGGCTGCATTAAGAGACTGGATATTCTCCATTGATAACGTCTTACCTGTTCCTCCTCCTCCTCCACTATTTGTTCTCCTGTGACCCAGGCGAGGAGATCTTGGCAAACGAGGAGATCTGGAGGGACTTCCTTCTAAGTTACTGATTGTTCTTGCACTTCCATACATTTTTCTTCTACTTTGAGGTACTATTTAGTAAGAAATTAGTAACACTAAGGTTGAATATTAAATTTATATTTCCAGCTAGAAATATTGGCAGTTTCACTGCATTCTTCCAGTAGGCAAAAATTTATTGTTCCTCCAAAGTCAGAGACCTGAAAAAAGATATTGTAAAATTAAGTAAATTTATTTTCCAAGATGAAAATTTACAAGTAAGCAGCACATATCAGAAAATAAAGTAACCCACTTCCTAGAGTAATTACAAATAAAATTTACTATACATTTTGTATTTAGGATGACTAGTTAAAAATGTATTTTCAAATTAATTTCTTTCAGAAGAAAAAAACTGCCCATTTCATCCTTGCTAGAAAACATCCTGATATTTTTACTTAGCTTAACAAACTTTGTTGCAATCAACAACATCAGCCCCAAAACATATCTTAGCCAATACATTAATGGACTTAAATATGGATGATGTGGAATAATATAAAGAAAAAAGACAACCAACCAAATAAAAAACCCCAAACCTGTTGTTGACATTACGAACCACCAAAACTAAGATGTTACATTTTCAAAAGACAGTATAAAAGTAAAAATTCAGCAGTTCTGCCTATTCACTAATAACACTAGATTAAGACAGAAAAAGGAAATGGGCAGGTGGGTTAACAAAAAATTTTATGGATAGGAAAAAAGATGAAGGAAACAGTGTTTCTTACCAGTAAAAAAGATTTCAGTAAGAAAAATTAAAACTAAGCTAATTTGAGTAAATACTTCCTTACAAACAATTAAAATGTATTACACCACCATATTTGTTCAATGAAGTACTAGCTTGATAATATTAGTTAATAAGCTTTTCAGGAAAACATTGCATGACACTAATCTAGGTTTTAGTTTAGAAAAGGAATGCTTGTGAAATACAATTTTCTTTCCTTTTTTCCCCTATGGATATCATAGTATTTCTTTGATAGAACCATAATTTTAGTTTATCTAACCAGACAACAGATAGGTCAACCAATGCTCTGTTTTCAAACTCTTCGATACTATAATTATACATTTACCAAGTTTCAAGTAAGCTTATTAATTTACCCTAACATAAATATAAACATACAATAGGACTCCAGGATTAGGTAGGCCTACTGATATTTGTTGAAACACATCTGACCATTTCAATAGATCTGTGGTATTAATTAAATTGGCAGTCATTAAGCATATCTAGTACCATTTATTTCAAAGGTAACTAGAGGAAGAACACACACTGACTTTCTACTGCACCGAGGCTGCTCCATTAAAAGCAATTAATTTTGATGCAAACATTGATCCATTTGATCCAAACACAGGCAAACAAGCTAACATAACATTGCTCCATACAAGCTACTTTAACAAGACCAGTAATTCCATCATAAAACATTACCACTTTTTGCCCTGTACAAACAATTTAGCTATGCATAATGCAAAGCAGGGCTACCTACTTCTATGAAAAAAAAAAAAAAAAAAGGCAAAACAAAATTACATTCTACTAACTCTTTTCTACTTCAGGATCACATAACTCATAAAATAACTTGAATATTTTTAATTCGAGAGGCAAAAGCCTGATCCAACTTCTTGAGCAGTGAAAACTTCTTAAAACTCCCAGAATACAGCCCTTAGGCATAGATTTAAAGGAACTAGATGTAACATGCTGATATGCATTTTCAAATTTTGACATTTTATCACGACTAAAATCTTTCCCCCCTTTTCAGTTGTCATCTAAACATTCAAGAGTGATCCACAGCTTGTTCCACAAAAAAACTGGTGCAGTTTTTCTGCCATTTCAACTTCAATGCATTCATCAATAAAACCCGTATCTTATCATGGTGACTGGGGGCAATGTAACTGCTCATCCTAGTTCTCAAGTGCCAGCTATCCTCTGGCCAAATAACATCACTCATAATGCACTCCGAGAAATCCATCCTTGTGTATCTCTAATTTCCTCAAAAAGTTCTGTAGCTCCTTCAAAGAGCAAAGATGATCTCACATAATATCAGAGCTGAATATCTTTCTTTTTTTTTTTTTTTTTTTTGATGGAAGGAAAAGAAAACAGAAAAAATCTCACCTGATGAAAAACTAATATTGATAGTATAAACCACCAGAGTCAATTTAAACTGGATACAACCAAGTATTTTTAGATACAGCAGACCAGATACATAGCCTGATGTTGGGGGTTGGTACAGATTTGTTGATGCTCAAAAATATAGATATGGGATACCCTTACATCATACCACTACTGTTTTTCCTTTCCATTGTCACAGTCTGATAAATAAGTAATTTATCTATCTTCATTCAAATCACTTAATATCTTACTTAGCCTTTTGTTTGTCTCTGGTGTATGCTTTTAGATATTTGTTTTGCCTTTTAGAGTTTTAGTTGTGGTTTGTCTCTTCTTGTGTGAAGTTCAGAGATGCTCTCAACTTTTATCTTACTTAGCAGTCCAGTGTTTACCACTGAGCTCTAAGGAAAAAGAAATCATCCCTCATCCAAAGGGAGGCTAACTTCTCTCTGGGCTTCTCTTCAATAATAAAGTGAACATACTGATTTAACATTGTAACTTTAATATGCCTATGAAAATTCTGAAAGCAAGATGAAAAAGAAGTAAAACACCACCAACCAAAAAAAACCCAAAAACTATTACCTTCACAGCATTTTCAATTATTATTTTTATTCCCCCCCCCAATATTCTAATCAAGATGGAGATGTCCACATAGAAAGAGCAAACACACTGACAATATGCTTGGATTTCTTACTTTCATGGGCTAATAAGAATAGCTCACAGACCAAAAGATGAAAAACCTGATTTAAAGACATTCTTACAGTTTATCTCTATTTTAATTTGCTATTCATTACCCTCTACAACCTGAATTACATAGCTTGGCTTTCTTGCAAACACCTTGAAAAAAGGAAAGCATGTGAAAGTGTACTTTCTGGAAGTGTTTACAGTGTAAGGATAAACCTTGAGCCTTCCTTTATGGCTGTGAAAAGTCTCAGATGTAGTAAAAGCCATATACTACTGATTTATGGAAGAGAGAAGAAAGGAATCACAGAATGTTAAGGGTTGGAAGGGACCTCAAAGGATCATCTAGTCCAACCCCACCTGCCAGAGCAGGACCACCTAGAGCAGGTCACACAGGAACACATCCAGGCAGGTTTTAAGTATCTCCAGAGTAGGAGACTCCACAACCCCTCTGGGCAGCCTGTTCCAGAGCTCCATCATGCTCACAGTGAAAAAGCTTTTGCATTTTCTACTCTTTACTGCTTACATACAGAGCCTTCCTAGCTTCAGGAAGATATACTCTGTGTCTCAACACATCAGGAACCGGAGGCATGAAGAAGCAATACCAGCTTCAGGACCTCAACTATTGCCAAACAGATCATCATCTACCCCTTCAACCATCTTCCCATAGAACTTGCTGAAACAGAGCTGTTGTAGTTGAACTTAAGAGTAGACAGGTAAGATATAGATGATTCTATCTTGACAAGTAAATAAACTTTATATTGCTATTTTAATTTATGGAGGAGGAAAATTATTACTCTAAAGCAATCATTTTTTACCGAGTATTACAAAGACCTTTTTCCCAAACCGAAGCATAATCCTTATGCACCATAGTACAAGGAGTGGAGAGAATGATAAAATGGAATCAAATGGAAACATAAGAATTTAATATATTATGGGGAGGCTGGGAGAGACATATGGACAATAACAGTATACCCACAACTAGAGAGACCAACCCTCCCTCTTTATAGAAGCCCAGAAGCCATAGATATTGCAGTAGGAAGCACAAAGGAGCTTCAATACAATTCATGGAAGTTATATCCCCCTAAAGACTTCTGAGACAAAAAGTCACCCATTCAGTCATTCAAACAGGTCTGGGACTGACTGCAGACACACTTTTAACACCTCTAGAAAAAACACAGATGCTCATCCACTTGTATTTTCTTACTTCAAAGAAATACTGAGACTTCTTAACATGCATATTGTAGGACTTAAAAACTAGCTATTGTAATTTTTATGTTAATGTTTTGCATTGCAAACAAAACTATATAAAAGGATCCATAAAAACCAGCATGCATTTGGGAGGGGACAATAGATACCAGATGCTTCCCCTGCCCTATGCCCACATCTGCCTTGAAAATTCCAGCAAATACAAAACAGTCTGTTTCATGCTACAATACTTCCTGGTGGATGTTCTAACTTAGGCTTAGCTTATTTTCCACATTTCTGCCCTATCTCAACACCTGCACCCTGCAGACAATAACATCATGGGTTCACATTACCCCTATCACTTCAGTCTTTGACAGTACATTTTAACTATCTATTTTTATAGAGACTTATAAGATCCTAATATGATGCTAATGGAAGGTCTGTCTCACTCAGTTTGCTTTCCAAATGTGTTACTTCTACATTTTACATAATTGCAGTGGTTTACTGTAATACTGTCTTCACAGAAACCCATCATTTCTGGCTTTCACTGGTTATGTATTCTTATACCCCCCCCTTCAAAAAAACCCACTCAGTTTCATTAAGCTATTTAAACAAGTCAGTGTCACAAGTTCAAAGCAAGTGAGAATTTTCCACATTGTGTCTGTCAGTCTTTTCATAACAGGTCCAAAAGAATTGTGTAGAGGCATTGTAATTTAGCCTCAGAACAGACTGGGGGCTACTTAGCCTTCTTCCTGAGCTCTGTAAAACATGATGGTTAAAAAACCAAACCAAACCAACCGTGTCCAAATCCATTTTAATGTAATTACTAAATTCTTCCTTCATACAGTTCAGAAAAAAACCACAAAAACATGTTGTTCCATTCCATGTCTCTCCTGTAAAATGTTTGGGCCTAAGCAGCCCAATCTCAGAGCAGATATTCCAAACTATTAAATACGGGTAACAGTTTGAATTGCACTACCAATTCTGCATGTAGCCACAGTGTATATACAGAGTTCTCATCACCTTCACATTAGATGTTTCACTAACAAGCAGATGCTAGACAGCACACAGTGTCAATTCCAGAGCAGAATTA
>WTSP01027312.1:51366-114491 GCA_025331215.1 Actenoides lindsayi | reverse complement strand
GCACACTGCTGGCTCATGTTCAGCTGGCTGTCAGTCAACACCCCCAGGTCCTTCTCTGCCTGGCAGCTCTCCAGCCAGTCCTCCCCAAGCCTGGAGCGCTGCTGGGGGTTGTTGTGGCCCAAGTGCAGGATCTGGCATTTGGCCTTCTTGAAACTCATGAAATTGGCTTTGGCCCAGTGATCCAGCCTATCTAGATCCCTTTGTAGAGCTTCCCTACCCCCAAGCGGATCGACACTTCCACCTAGCTTGGTGTCATCTGCAAACTTATGAAGAGTGCACTCTATCCCCTCATCCAAATCAGTGATGAAGATGTTAAACAGGAGTGGCCCCAGTACTGAGCTGTGGGGGACACCACTTGTGACTGGCAGCCAACTGGATTTAACTGCATTGACCACAACTCTCTGGACTCGTCCATCTAATGTTAGATCACACAAATCCTGTTCTTCACTGTTGTGTATTTGTGGAGGAATCAGTTACCAGTAGACAGTGCTCCATTTCTGTTGAAAAGTTTTTGCTACTGAAACGGCTGGTGTTTATAGATTCGCCTACACATTAACACAGAAGATGGCTACTGTTCTGAAACTGTCCTTGGTCATATTTGGCCAAACATTGATTCAGTTGTCATTCTGTATATTCTTTCTATGCATGGGATTTTTCACCCACGTAGCTGTAGTTACATATAATATCTATTTGTCTGAGGGTTTTTTTGTGTGTGATGTTCTGAGTTCATATGCAGACCCGCATTACAAAACTATGTAGCAGGTACATGAGTCAGCCAATTGAAAGGATGACTTCTATTCTGCTCATCTGTGCTTTTTACTAATTTACACTTCACTTCTATATAATTGGAAGGTTTTAGTCTCCAGAATTTGTAATTGCCTAACCTACAATACAGCTGAAATTAGTCACGTAAATTTAGAAAGAGTCTAAGTGAAGCTGAAGAATTGGCAGGGCCTTGCTGCTGCTTTGGCTTATCAGTATGTGGTAGTATTTAGGGAGATAAGGGAAAAGAGAAGAAAAAGAAAGCCAGGCAGATACATTGTAATTTTTCATTTAGTTGCTGTATCTGTCATTGTTTTGTGCCAGTACTGAAATACAAGTGCAAGTGCATTTCTAGACAAATTAGTCTGAACCCATCCATTTAGCTAGAGAAGCTTACCTTTTCCATTTCTATCTTTTCTTTCTTACCTCTGCTTGTTAGGCTACATTTCTTGTGTGTTTACAGTCATTTTCTGTTCTTGTTTCACAGTAAAGAAGAAAAATGGGCACTAAAATTTTTCACTTCCACTGGGGTAAAGCTCCTCTTCTTCTTAGATAATAAACATTTGTGGTTTGTTTCTAAGATAAATGGGAAGTCTGGATCACCTGAATATATAGTATGAGTGCATTTGTTCTTGTGAGAGTTCATACATTTTACAGCAGATATTAATGAAACAGGTGATGTGGACTTTAGAGTGGTATAACGTAGCCCCTTCTAATAATTTTTCCTGATTCATGTGGTGGTCAACCAACTGCGTTGCATGCACTAAAAGCAATTGTGGAAATACCTTTTCCTAATAAGGTGCACTTACGTTTAAATTTTCAGTAACTTAAGTATGCCAATGCAGTTGCACAAGAGTAATCACCAAGTAGCATCTGTTTGAAATGAAATTAGGCTGCTGCTTTCCAAACAGCTGGACTGTGTAGGTCCTTGGCATACTTCAGCTAATTCTGGACTAAAGCAGTTTTCTGTGACAACAGGGCAATGCTTTTGGAGGGACAGAGGCTCTCCACTGAGAATCAGACTTTTTCTATATAGTCTCTATACTGAAAAAGTGCAGAAATGGTAGCAGACTGGGCAGAAAATGAAAGCAGAAAATGGTCATATGTAGACTGTGAAAGCAGATTGTCTTCATTCTTACATTGTCTTGACCAGGTGGAGGCTCTGCCACGAGCAATTGCTGATGCAGAGTTTCAGCTCTTTGGCAACTAAATGCTGCAGTGCTGAGCGATTTGCAAAAGAGGTGGTGTGTGCAGTGTGCTTTGAAAGAGATTGTATCTGTAAAGTATCTGAAAGAGATTGTATCTGTAATATAGTATCAGCAAACGTGATTATTGATTTTTGCTTACAGATACTGGCATGGAATTTTATTGTCTCTTCTGGCCTGTAACAACTAATTTGACATCAACCACTGTTTGTATGCCATACATATTCAAATACTCTTTGAATTAAGGCTTAAGGACACATCTCAGTCACAGAGGATTGTGTTTTCTAGTACTGCAGAGATCTGGTTAACAGGCCATGCCAATGCACATAGATGCTTTTGGGTAATTCTCCATGTGGGAGGTGAGTTCAGCTTACACCTGTTATGTTAGCAGTAATCGGCACCTACCATAAGGGCACTGTGTGGTCAGTCGCATTCCCTGCTGCTGTTTGTTGACCCATGAAATTAAAAAACCTCAGCATTTAAACTGAGAATAAGAGGAAATGGTGGAGCAGGCTCATGTCGCTTTGCCACTAGGCAGAAAAATTGAAGATATTCTTCTCAACACTGAGCTCTAAGGAGCCTTTGACACAGTGCTGTCAAAGGATGTACCCAATTACTGAACTGTGGGAAGAACTCACTGTTTCCATGAGGCAAAAAGTCCTACTCCTTTCATTTTGAGGGAAGATATAGAAAAATTTTCAAAGCCAGGAGACTAGATTTTTGCTACTGCAATTAAGGAAAAGCAGGATTCTGAAATATGCAAGGAAACAAAGCAGCCATACTGAGGATGAGAAACATGAACACTTGTTACTATAACCTAAGGAAAAAGAAAGATCTGAGGAACCTGCAAGAAGGATGCTGATGGGCAGGGAGTCTATGCATGGGAGCCTAGGAGGGAGAGTCCTGCTCTCCTGAATGGTTCAGGGCACAAAGGGGTCAGTCAGTCCCACTTCCAGTGTGTTACTTGCCCGATCAACACTACTGAGCTCTGTGTAAGATGTGAGTTGTTGCTCTTAAATGTTTGAGAGAGACAATGTTTAGTCATAGCATAGGAGGGTAGTCCTGGTCTGAACTGAAAATAGAGGACTAAAGTTGTTTCCAGTTTTATTCCCAGATGGTACCACAATAAGATGCTCCTGTTGTCAATCCAGGAGTGATAAATCATGTCAAAATATGGATATCAATTTCTTTATTAAAATGAAAAACTGGATGTGCTTGGAAATACCTGGTGTTTGACATATATGCGATGTATCTGTATATTTTTCGGTTCAGCTGTTACTTGGGATTTATTTGGAGACAGGCAAACTGAAAACATGATTTACTTAATGTACTGACATCATAAACAGCTACATTATTTCTTTTAATTGCGTTATGGGTAAGATTATGGCCTTTAGGGGGCAATTTGATACAATGAGCTTTTGGAAATTAGACTTGTTCTGTTGGGGTCTAGACCTGCCTGACCCTTTGCAGTATTTTTAGGTGTCTGCCCTCTGTATGGAGTCTGAGGATAGGTGCCTATACATTCGGTCCAGTGCATGGGGTTGGCTATGTACTCAAGCACAGAACCCACTGACACCTGAGTTCTGAGCTGTCTAATCCCACTGAGAAGGAATGCTGAGAGCACAGGGAAGCATAAATGTCAGCCTTTTTAGAGTTAGCATCTGTGTGCAATTTGACAATAGGGATATGTCACCCATATGCATCAGTCTTCCACTGTGAGTAAATTCCATCTATAATGTGTGTTAAGCTCTTTCTGTTATGGTTCCTAAAGCAAAATAGCAGTAGGTAGTTGATGACAGTGTGATCACTGTGATCATTGTACATTCTTAAGCAAGGCTTCATTGCTGACTGAACGTGGGCTGGTCTATTACAGAATTGTCATAGGTTTATTTGAAAATATGTTTGGTTTTTTTCCTTTTGTTTTCTTTTCTTTTTTTTTCTGATTTTAATACTAGCTTTTCTAGTCAGTACTTCTGGATTTTATGTTTGCTCTAGTGCCTGTAAAACTATTTATTTTCTTCTCCAAATCTGTAAAATAATTTTATGATGCGATAATGGTTGGTATACCGATTTTTCCAAACAAGTGAACAAAATACGAAAGGAAAAAGAACAGTTAATTACAAAGTTATAAGAAATTAGAAGCTGCAGAGTCTGTACTTGGACCTGGTCATGTATCTTGAGATATTTACAGTAATTTAGCTTGATATAAGTAATGACAACAATATGGTTCAAAGAAACAATTGAATTAATACAAAAGGAGTTTGGTTAGAGGTTAATATTTATACCTTCAGTAGTGTATATATATTCAGTTCTGAAAATAATTTTCTTGATGAAAATCTAATAGTCTTTTTCCCAGGGTATAGCTACCACTGTAGTAATCAGAAATAGTCAGCCTCAAAATTGTTTGTGTTTTGGTTTAGGTTTTAACCTGCCTGCTTCAATTAGTTTTATTAAAAGGCCCATGAAAGACCTGAGAAAGTTTCAAAATTCCGTATTTTTGTGGTTACTGAGGATAAAGCAACATTATGAAAATAAATTCTAGGAATAATCAGTAACTTGAACAGAAGCAAAACAGATTTCTGTTACTTATTAGTTAAGTAATAACTTCATTGTGGCATTGACCATTTTTTTATGTGGTATGCGATTCATTTCCTTAATGCTTTAGTCTCTAAATGGAACCTAAGTTGAGTATGATTTTTCAGAATTTCAAAATCATCTTGGAGACAGAAATATTTACTAACAAGTCAACTTCATTGGCAGGAAAAAAAAAAAATAAGTCGAATCACTCCTTTCCACTCTTCTAGAAAAAAATACAAATTTTATCTGTTATATTTTTTATGACTTTCAGAGATTTTAAATGGAGCATTTTGAATTAAATGCTATTTCTGGTGCAAGCACCTCACATAAGTTTCTGTTAATCACATTTAAATATGAATGAGAGAATGCATTTGTTCTGAAGCCACATTGAGTGGAAAATTCAGTAGCTGCCCAGTATTTGTACACACCATTCTTTTCAGGATATTTGTTAGTGGAAATCTTGCTTTTAAAGGTTATAAACTTAGGCTCATAAGATCAAAGTCTTTGACCAGGTATTTTAACAGTTCTTGGCAATTGTTCTGTGCTTCCTCAGACTTATCTTAGGGAGCTGAAATGATGAGCTCAAACTGTTCCTTACTTTTTCCCCCGTCCTGTCACTGTGAGATGAAAAAATATCTAGTGAGACGTGGGAATTGGAACTGTTGGAAACTCATCTGCGTGAATGTTCAAACTTTTGCACACATTTTAGTTTCCAGTGATGAGATGAGTGCTTCCTCAGTGAAATTCTGACTCCTAGATGCATGGTTATTTTCGTCACTCCAGTAGAATTTTGCATTGTTTTGTCTGAATCCCTGGGCAATTAACAAAAAAAGAGTAAAAAGTATCTGAATTAAGTTTTATACTGTCAAACACACACACAAAACCTTTTGCTATGTCATTTTTTCTTACTTTAATTAGTCTAGGATTTATTAATGAAGCTTCTGTAATATGTCAGGACAGGTCTGAAGAAACAATAATGCTGTAAGTTCATAGAAGATTAAAAATATGTCTTCGTACATTTATGAAGACTGCACTGGGCATGATTCCACAGTCTTTTCTCACATGGCTGTCAGTAGTGCTATTTGTAGGATACTATACTACTTAGCATGAGAAAATAAAGCTGAAGGGGTTGTACTCAACAAAACCCTGCACATGCATTGACAAATAAAAGCTGAGCGGAGAATTTCACATAAACATTATGTGTACATAGACAAAATCTTTCATAACCTACCTTTTTAAAAATTTTTTACTTTTAATATAATATGGTCCATACTGATGAACAAGATGTGAAGCAAAGGCATCAGGACACCTGCAGGAATGCACAATTTGCTCCCAATTAAACCTGAGCATAGAAAGGAAGCATGTAAGTGGTGGAAGCAGGGACAGGTGACCCAGGAGGAATATAGAGACACTGACCAAGCAGGCTGGGTTGGGATGAAGAAGTCAAAGGCACACTTGTGTTAAATCTGATGAGAGGTGGAAAGAGCAACAAGAACATTATTTTAAAAAATAAATTTTTAAAAAAATCAGATAAGATCCAGCTGCTGTTGTGTTTCTCTAAGTTACATTCAGATTATACACTCTTTTAATACTCCAGCTATCCAGTGAAGGAAGCTGAGAAGGAAAGTTGAAACTTCAGAAGGGATGCCTAAAAAATAATGCCCAAATAATCTACAAAGGTGGGCTTGTTGTGTAGAACAAGAATAGTATTTTTCTAAAATACGTAGTTTCATTGATTTTTCTGTTCCACACCCAGCTATGACATGCAAAAGGAGGAACTGCTTTCATTTTTAATTGGAGAGGAAAAAAAAGTCAAGTTATTCCTAATTTTGTAAGATTATATATAAAAAGCATGAAGTTATTAATTGTACAATTGCATTTTAATGTAAGTGCACCTTAACATAAGGGAATAAGGAGTGATAAATTACCTAGGCAAATGTTGAACAAATATTTGTGCTATCATCAGATTTGCCAAAACTTCGTTAAAGTCTGTGAACAAATAACAGGTAGTGTGATGAAAAGATATTTTCTAGCAGGTACATTCTCACTGGGACTTGCAAGCTGCAGAGAAGAATAACTAGACAGGACAGAACAGAGGAAAAGAATTAATTACTGTGAATGAATCTGGTCAGGCTGAGGCACTGTGAATGCATTTTAGAGTTGTTGTGACATACAAACCTCATAGATGGCATAGTGCTGTGGAAGTTCTGTCATGACCCTTGTGTATTGGGAAAGAAAATGCATCTCTTAGCCTGAGAACACAGTCATGTTGAACAAATGCACCTTGCAGATGGAGTCAGGGAGATCACAGAAGGGAAAGTTCATTGTTTACTGC
Organism: Actenoides lindsayi; assembly: GCA_025331215.1. NCBI lineage: Eukaryota > Metazoa > Chordata > Aves > Coraciiformes > Alcedinidae > Actenoides > Actenoides lindsayi. Next base: position 107,612 of record WTSP01027312.1, on the reverse strand, counting down.
AAGAAGTAACAATGCATTACTTGTTTTTATTTGCAAAGAAGTAGTAATATTTACCGACTTTTCCGGAACAGCAGGTGTATGAGCAGTGTAGAACATAACAGAAAGGATCTTGGAGTCCTTGCTGGGAGAAGCAGTCATGAATAAACTCCCTGCAGCTTCCAAACAGCCAACTGAAGCAAAAGTACTGGAAAGCTGGAGGTAACTTTTACCAAAAATGCACAGATTGATTCTGATTTATGTAGGAAATCAGGGTCAAGTAGATGAAAGAGCTTTAGTCAATGCAGCCCAGAAAATGGAGTTCTGAAAGATAAAATCTGAGGAGAAAAGAGTATTAAAACTAGTAGTTTCTTCAAGAACATCTGGTCTGGCTGAATACATTGCACAAAAATCAACCCATTAAAATGGCCACAAAATGGTCACAAAAGTAGAGTATCTCTGGAAGGCAGCCAACATGAAAAAAACATGAGATAAACTTCGTCTGAGCACTGTGGTAGAGAAGATTCAAAGAGAGCTGGAGCAGGTTGGAGGCAGTGTAAGTATATGATGAGCAAACTGAAGGAGAAAGGGTAATGCTGCGTTTCCCAGGCTGATATGCATAATTTTTAGCCAAAATTCTTACAGAGCAGGTGGTTGAGACTCTCCAGATGCACATCTCTATAAAAAGCTGCAAATGTCTTTGCGAATCCTGGGTGTAGTAATTGAATTTTTTTGGCTGAAACATTGTCTGCCAAGAGCTGAGCAAAACCCGCAGCCCACCTAAAATTATTTACAACTCTTAAGTCTCTAGTCAGGGCAGCAAGTTGTACCTTGCACCTGGGATCACACAGCCCAACACTATCACTGTTACCTGTAATTGGCCTCTCAAATGATACAAGACTGAAACAGAAGAACATCTGGATCAACTGATTCACAAATTGTGCTCCTCCTGCAGGAAAACCACTGTGCATTTCCTTGTGTATAATGGATTCAATACAGCTGATAAGCTTACCTACTCTTCATCTGTAGGCAAGGATATAACAGTCATGTATCAAACCCCATTTTTAGAAGTGTTAAATTCATCTAAATTGGACCCAATTTTGGACACACAACCCCAAAGCAGAAGATATCTAAAATAAAATAAAATGAAATGAAAATAAATTTATTGGAAGACTTTATTATATCAGTCTCATTGCCAGAAATAACCATGGTTCTGAGATAAAACAGGATAGGGATGGTCAGTGAAAATATAGAATGAACTAGAATACTAGAAGAGCTTAACTACTTTTCTGTCTCATTCAGAGGTAGTTTGTCATATCCCTGATGAACGTTTTGATTGTATGTGTGAAATAGCGTACTGCCTTTGAGTGTAAGAGACTGGTTTGTGTCTTTATTTATCATCTGATTGACAGCATGGATTTGGAGCTGTCTCTTCTGTAGCTTAATTGGGTTTTCTAAACAGTAGGATTCAGAAAACGCATTGCTTTTTCTCATCTTGCAGATATTTAATTCAAGTCTCAGAACCTTTTCTAGGACAGTTGTGAAAGTTGGAAAATGTTTTAGTAACAGTTGTGATGGCTGTTTTTTATGTTGTGTTGGTTTTTTGGGGTTTTTTTGTTTGGTTGGTTTGTTTGGTTTTGGTATTAATTCAACACTTTCTACAGGCACCTGTGTTAGTATTGTTGGAAATGTCTTGGACAAATTTTATGTAGTTGTGTAGTATAAGATGATGGCTTTAAGGAAGAGGAAGCTTGCAGGACTTCTCAGAGGTGCCTGTGGCGTGCTTCTGGGGCCACAGGGCAGTGTGCTGTTAGTGCTGGCTGGTGTTTGTTTTGCTGGCATTCATGTGAGGTAGCTGAAGTTTTGTAACTCTTCAGGTCCCTCATTTAGTTTATGTCTATTTTGAAAGATTGACAGGTGGACGAGTAGGTGGATTTGGATAATGCTGCTCTTCTCAGTACAGTGTAGACCTTCCTAGAAGCACTGTAGTGGCTATGCACATATATGGCATACTGGAGGTACAATAATCTGTTTAATGCATGGATTGATGGCAGCATTAGCTGTAGAAGCATGGACTTCTACACAGACTGTTCACCAGACTTCCTAATATCATGGGACTGGAGTAGCAGATGTTTGTGTTAATTGAAGCATGTTGAGATATCCTTTATCTCACCTATCTGTGGTATAGACATCACTTTAAAATTCCTGTTGAACAGAGAATATAATTACTGTGTGGAAGTTTATAAATACTGCAATTACTGATTCTGATGTTAATGCACTGTTATGATAGCCACGGGAATATTGCTTGAATCCCTTTTCCTGATGGAATTTGTTTTCCCTCTTCTTTTGTTTTCAGAAGGGGAAGACAAAGGCAAATTCTGCAACATATGCTTTAGAGCAGTCAGATCATGATTGTTATAAGCCACATCAAAGAAAGGAATATATAATTATTTTTTCTTGTCCTGAAAGTATGAAGACTGTTACAGGTTCCTACCGCAAGTTTTAAGGAAATGAATTGACTCTTTTTTTTTATTTATCATCTACTTGATTAGCAGAGACCTCTGTGACATGCTTGAGACCATGAAGTGTGTTTAATTCTTCAAGACAGTGGAAACCAAGGCACTACAAGAGGAATGTTTGGTTTCTCATGTAAGTTCTGCTGCTCATGTTGTCATCACTACTAGGACAATTAGACTGGACTGCAATTCTTCTCCTTGAAGAAATGACTTGGACAGTGGCAATGTGTGCATGTTTGTCTCCCATGTATGCATTATGCAGTGCAACCGTTCTGCAAAGTTCCTGTAAAGAAAAGCAAGCAAAAATGCCACCCTTACAGGCTCAATCTAGGATATATTCTTCCCTTCCTGTGCCCTATTTCTAGTACCAAGATTCCATCAGTTTGAATTGTATGCTTGGTAATAAAGGATTCTGCAAATAGCTTATAAAAATGAGCTGACTGGAAATCTGATGAATAATCCTGTTGGTCAACAAAGAAAAAGCAGAGTTGAGGTTGTTCTTTCATGGTGATGTCAACTTTGCAGGCCTGTCTGGTGTGAGAAGAATGAAAACAGACTAGTTTTTGAGAACAGATGAGCATCTGAATATACATGAGGAATTGATTCATGAACAGATTAATGTTGAGGGTCGGTTGCTGCTTTTAATAGGCAGAGCTGGTTATGTCTTGACATGTTTTAGTATCTACCTAATGACTAGAAGAAATTTGCAGCACTTTTTCTTCTTTCAAGAGGCTTTTAGCATTATTTTGCAGGACTTGAGGATCAATACTTCTGTTATCGAAAGCTTTTCAGCTGTCCCCATGGATAGGTACTGCCTTTCAGAAGAGAAGGCTGATAACATTGTTCATATGGGAGCATCCTCCACACATAATTCAGTGGCAAGCCTAAATTTTTACTGTCTGTACAAATTCTGTGTGTATTGTAAATTATTAATTTTTGCAGGTAGAGTATGAGTATGAGACCTCTAATGTCATTTCTGGAATGATCATCACTCTTGCTAGTACAGGTCCTTTTAATATCATAGTCAATTTTGATGTAGTTTTATACAAGGAACTTTAACAATTGCTTTCCTGACTCAACAAGCTTAAAATAATAATACTTACTGATATTACTAAATAATAATAATAAAAAAAGCTACAGCCTCTCCTCTTAATGTACTCTCCATAACGATTCTTGGCTTCCACATGTTCTTACATTATAAGACTGAGTTATTTGTCCAGCTCTAGTCTTGCCATTTTAAAGTCTGAGACCATTATCAGGACTTCAAGTAAGCACAGAGGACATTTGTTCTAGGCTTAGGAAACAAAAAGATCTCAGAAGTTTAACTCTTAAATAGAAGAGGGAAGATGTGATACTGATAAAAAACTTAGATCTCTATTACATACTGTATTGACTCTAGACAAGACTCTGTGATAGCACTTATTTCTTGAAGAGACAGAGAGTCTTATTGTTATGGACAGATGTCATAACAAGCACCAGAGTAGCAAGTGTATTTTACACACAAAAGTGGAAAATGTTAAAAAACATTAATGAAGAGTAGAACAGACAGGTTGCATTAAAAATAGTTTGCCAGAAACTGCTATGAAAGAACTATGTCAAATACGAGCATGACCATAGCTTTTTACTGATTTATGTTAAAAACAAGTTATGAAAATAAAATGTTGGTCTTCAGATATGCACATTGAAAACCCCTTTTATTATTTGATAACAAGCAGGATTGTTTCCTTAGTATTTGTGTAGAGGAAAGTGTACGCATGATGGGGATGGAGAAGAGAGTTAATTAGAGTAATGACAGTACTGATGAGATGATGAATGTCAGAAGTCCATACACTATGGAAAAATGTCATATTATAAACTGCTTATATGCCTATACCTCCTGTAAATTAATAGTGAAACTATAGCGTGCATAAGTGACAGGGACCCCAAGCAGAAGGTGGAGCAGTAGATACAAGAAACTTCATTAAATTTGTCAACCTTTGCCTGCTTTCTGCTTGTGGAGGAAACAGAGAATTAGGCAGAAAAAGTACAAAACTTGTATGCAATACATATGCCTGGATTTACATTCTAATTTAGTAATTCAATAAGTCTAGCAGTTTAAAAACAAACACAAACTTGACATTTAAAACCTGTTTTTACAACAAACCAACGTTGAATGACTCTATGATTCTATAAATTATAAAATTAACCTTGTAGGGCTTCTCAACACAGATTTACATTTAAACTTAGCAGCAAAGAAGTCAACATAGGCAATATTTATCTATTTCTAGCATTCTTTTTTGTATAGTTCATGACTATTTGTCTTCAATATTCAACATTTCTAATGTTAAAGAAAATTCCATTTGGGAAGCTCTCTTTCATTGATTTAAGAGTATCCAATGTGTCCATATACCTGAGCTTTCAAGTTTTTGACAATTTGGAGAGATAGAAATCATGGTGAGGAGGAGATTTCACAGTCAGAGCACTAAGTCCAATTCTTGACAATAATGACAAAATTAGTGTAACGAGTGTTCTGCTGTGTATACTAAGATCAGTAAACTTCCCATAAACATCCATAGATTTATATGATACTGTGTTTGCTATATGTTTGTCCTTCTCACCTGCTCAACTTTCCATGTGTTCAGGATGGCTGTTAGAGGGGCACTCCTTATTGTTTCAATGTTGCTTATGAAATCCTTCTTCTCGAGTTCTAGACCGTTTATTTTATGGAGTGATGGCATGTAAGTACATAAAGTTGCACTATTAGCTTCACCACTTGTAACAAGGTCTTTATGATACAGCACTTCAGACAGCTTGGTTTCAAGTTTAAATTCTGAAGGTTTAAATCACAAAGTGTGATGTCCCATATACTTTTTTAAGTTCAATAAATGGGGAATTTATGGCTCCCTAAATGTTAGTTAAAGTCCAGAGACAAATTGTCTTTTCTCCTATTTGAAAGCTATAATACCCTGAGAGTATGGATGGTAAAGATTAGAGAAATGGTGGTGATAGTACTCAAAAGTTGAACTTTTTATTCAACAGCTGGATAGCCTTGTAGGAGCTTGCCACATGCCACCGCCTTCTCTTCTTTCCACTGTTCATTAAAATAATGAAAGGTTAACTTGAGGACATAAAAGTGTACTGATCTTTTTCACAAACTTCAGCCTTTCATGATATACTGATGGTCTGAACATGTGATCCTGACTTGGGCAAAATTCACGTTTCTGTCAAAAGAGGCTTTACATCTGCCGCATCAAGAAGTCTGGCTACTCTGTTGCTACAGGGACATATAAAGTACAGCCTTGTGTTAGATGGCTTTGCCTTATCATTTGGCATTTCCAGATTCATAGAGAAATCCATTATTAGATATGGAAGAAGTAGCACTCAAAATGCGGAGTACTTCTCTGTTACGTGCAGTAGGAGTTGCAAGGCATGATGTATTTATTTTAAAGTCAATTTAAATACTTAAGTACAGAGTCTGCTTGCTCAGAGGCAGATTTTCTGTGGAGACTGACAGAGAAAAAGGATGCATTGAAGTGACTTTTCTTTATCTCCATCCCTCTTATCTGCGAATTGAGGCCATATCCATCCAAACAGTGGTTTCCTAGTTTAGAGTGTCTGAGCCTCATAGTTTTCTCAGTTCCAATTTTTTAAAGTATCATCCAGTGTTTGCAAAAGAATAAGTAAATAAAACTCCTCATGGGTGACGAGAATGATCATAGTGTCAGTCAGACAGATAGATCGTCAAGTGGACAAACTGCTCAAGTTGATAACAGGATTTGATTTAATTGGGGGTGTCAGCATTATCATCTCCCCATTTGTGACTGGGCATTGCCTTCCTCTCCCACTTAGCACTTTCACTTTCCTGGTCTGCAAGGGAAAAGTGAGCCATTTTAGCTGATGTAACCAGCTCTCTGTAGGACCATGGAGATGTGAAGGCACAGAGAAGGAGGCAGGAATTTGTGGCCAGGAGCAAGATCTGTTTGGGGTGAAGGGGAGCACTGAAAGGACTCACCAGGTTTGCCTGAAGGAGTCATGGAACTGCAGCAGTCTAATCCTAGGGCAGAAATGGGAGTGGAGATGGAAACCCACTCTTCAAATCACGAGTTTATTACTGGACATGAACTCATCCTTTTAAAAAAAAAACAAAAAAACCCCACCTTTTATTTATTCTGACTCATTATTTTTGTCTGTTTGCTTCTATTTATCTAAAAGAGGAAGGGGGAGAGAGAGCAGTGATTTATTTATGGGTAGTAGGTAAAAACACAATGGTCATGAATGTACATACTATTAAAAAAAACCAACCAAACAAAAACCCCAGAAGAATTCAAAATCTCTTAAGAACACTTGCTCTCTTAAAACTAAATTTAGAAGGGGAAAAAAAAAATAAAAATCTGCATTTGTGAGCTGCAACTAGTAGGGATGGGTGCATCAGCTGAAAAAGCAGCAGTATGGTTGAACTCTCCTGCCATTCACCTGCTCTTTTCAAGTGCTACTTCTAGAGATTACAGCACAGCTTGAAAAGGCCAAAGACTTGGGCAGTTTAGAGCTTGAGAGGAAATAACATTTTTATTTATAAGATTCCAAACCCCTACTATCACTTTTCCTCTTAAAACATTATCTCCTTGAAGGCATTTTTGTCTCTAATGTTCTATACAATTCATGCATCTGGACTGAAAAAACACACTAAAATAGCTAGTTTCCTTGCAAAGAGTTACTTTGGTTAAAAATCTATTCTGCCAGTTTAAGTCTCTGTTTTCTCCTTGTCTTCCTTCAAACTGAAGTTGCTAAACTTCCTTTGGAATTTTCAAAATTTAATCACTTTGACGTATTTTGCGGTCCCAAGAATGTAGAAGAGGACTAAGGAAATGAAAAATAATCAGAAAGCAAAACCAACTCCATATAAAGCTCCTAGGCATAGTAGAGGAAAAGTCTATCTTAGGCAAGTTGATAATATTGGGCAGTTTTGCATTGAGTTGCTGATATCAACACCGGACTGTAATACGACTGTCCCAAATCTCACTGTTTAAGTAATGTTTTCTGTACTGTGGATGACACTTCTTTCATCATGTGAGTTGTATGCTATGGAGCTGCATGAATTTGAAGATTCTCCAAATATGATTTGCCCATTGTGCTAATGAAAAATACATTGATAGCATGGGGATTTTTAAATTCACAACTGAGGAACAATGACTGAAATCCTTAAAGTGTTAAAGAAAAATGAATGAGGAAAGTCACTATATGCAAACAGCACACTTATTTTCAAAATAAGTATGTAATTTCTACCCACTCTCCTGCATTTTTGGGATTGATTCCAGTCTGCTCCCCACACTGCAATGTTTAAACAGTGTGTCTCAGACTGTTCAAATTGTATTTTTGTACACTAACTGTAAGGCAAGGTCCTGTCTTTTCTTTGAATTTACACCATGCCTCAATACTTTATCTTGAATGGCTAGCACAGGCACTGGATAGACACATAGTTTTATGACTAAAAAAACCAGTTGCAGTTGGTCCTTGGCAAACTTGTCTGTCATTTTTATTGGCAGAACCTGAAGCTACATGGATATTTGTCTTGCGCCTAGGAAGTTGAGTGGACCTCATAAGAGTGATGTTCCAGTCCCTTAATTGTCTTCATAGGTGTCCATTGGACTCTCCGTAGTATTTCCCTGTTTCTCTTGTACTGGGGACACCAGAACTGAACACAATACTCTAGATGTGGTCTCATTAGTGCAGAGTAGAGGGGGAGGAGAACCTCCCTTGACCTGCTGGTCACACTTCTTTATGCACCCCAGGTGCATCATGAAAGAAAAGTGAATTCTGTCCAATCTTAGTGAGCTGCGGTAGCCTAAGTAAGGGAACCTGAGATTATTTACAAGATGTCAGCATTTTTAAACATTTCTTGAATGAAACATTTTCCATTTTTCTTCCAGAATAGTTTGATTTTGAATGGACTTTCATTTATACTACAAGGGAAAACAGTTTTAGAAATTCAGATGAGGAATAGTCTAAACATTTTGGATTAAATTAAGTATTCAGTTGATATTGAATTATTTAGAAGAGTGAACAAGAAATTTTTTTCTATTTTCTTCAGCAGACAAACTGAGATATCCATTGTTTTTACAGCTTTGTCTGGGACCTTGTCTTGCTGGTCATTGCAGTGTTGTGCTAGCAAGTAGAAATGGTTTGATCAGAACAGGGAGAGCAGAACAGAAGTCATTGGTAGACTTCAGATAGACATTGGTGGGCTTTGATAGATGTAAGCTTTCAAGTTAAAATTAGTATATACAACTGCAGCTAGATTGGCTCATAAAAGTTAGCTGGATAAAAAAAGCTCTGAAACTATTGAAAAGCTGAAATTATTATCCCGTTTGTATTCCCCAGTGGTGACTTCTATGTCTCTGAGACTTTTAAAGCATTTACTTCCTCTACTTTCTGAGCTTGGATTTGCTAACATCATGATTTTATGATGTTTTGATCTTCAAAACATACCTCAGACCCAAATTCTTTCCTTTTCAGGTTGATTGGTGCTTTGAAAGGTGGGATGTCATTTTCATTATTCCTCATGAGAAAATCAAAGCTCTGACTGTAGTATCTATGCCACACAAAGTCCCCGCTCCAAGCGGGATGGTGCTTCTGCCTGGCAGGTCCATAGCTAGTTCCAGGAGACAGTGAACCCATTTATAATACAGAACAAGTTTAAGCACAACAAAGGCAGAAACACAGTGATGTGATTCCTGGACTGGTGCCATGTAAGTGGAAGCAGGTGGCTAGGAAGTCAATGCAGTGCAAAGGTACTCAAGCACCAGAAAATGGGTATCAAAACCCGAAGCCTCTGTTACTAATCTTAAGTAGTGATTATTTTGTTTTATTTTATTTTTGGGGTTTTTTTTTGTTGTTGTTGTTTGTTTGTTTTGTTGTTTTGTTTTATTTTTTTTAAAGTAATGTACCTGGATTTTTACTGCAGATCAGCTAAAAATATGTATGGCAAGTAGAAATGGATGGGCATGGAAGTGTGTGGATGAGCAAGGGGCTCCTAACTGAACTCAGAAGACATGAAAATGATTTCTGCAAAATGTGAAAGAAGGGGTAGGTGACCCAGGAGGGGTGTAATGTAGCTGTCTGATTTTGTAGGCATAGTCTGAGGGAAGCTGAGGTTGACATTGAGTTTGATCTGGGAAGGCATGGGAAGAGCAACAAAGGATTCTGCAAGTGCCTCAGCAGCAAAAGGGAAACTGTGGCAAATGGGAACTAGTGACAAATAATATGGAAAAGGCCAAGGTACTTGGGACCACCTTTACCTCAAGTTTTGCCAGTAAGACCAACCTTCAGGAATCCCTGGCTCCTGAGACCTATGGTAAAGTCTCATCTCTTCTTTCAGTGCTCTTTTCTTACTGTCCTTGTGGGGCAGCATCCATGGTATCTCACCCTCAGTAATTTTTCTTCCCCCTGTTGCAAACATCAGTCTGCTCCAACCAAATGTAAATGTTATCAGTGGATGCCTATTATATTTCCCTGCCTTCTCTTAGCAGGAGTGGCAAACTAAAAAAGGCCAGTGCAGACAGCAAGAATGTCTTTATTGCATGGATGCCAGCATGGGCATGTAGTGTAGCCAGGCAACAAGAAAACAGAACTTTCGTTTATCAGACAGAACGCAGAACCATCTCTAGACCTTCTTCCCTCTGGTTTGAATCAGGGAAAGTAATTTGAAAAGGATATGTGCAGAATATGCAAAATTTTGCATAAGGGAAATTTCTGTAGCAAGAATAAATCAAAAATGGGGGATACATAGGTAGAAAGAAAAATCTAGATTCAAGTAACAAGATCAGGGGCTCAGAGTAGAACAGAACAGATTTTAAGTCACTGGAAAAGTGCTTCCAGTGTAAAATAAATGACAAATGAAGGAAGAGGAGGAAGTGTGTGCTGTCTGAAGCTGGATGTTATAATAAAAACAGAATGCATTTTGAGTGTAGTCAACACTTAAGATGGGATTCAGATTATTGATTTTATTATCTTAATTTAAAAAATAGTCTTTGTCCATATTTGATAAGCATTTCATATTATTTCCCTTGCTATGAAGAATAATTTTAGTGATAGTAAGTATAAACGACATTCAACTCCCTTTCATGTTTGCTGAAATTCTTTTTAAATGGCATTAAAATATATCACTTTGATGAAAGTTTATTGCTCCTTTGAAGTAAATTAAGCTAAAAATGATAATGGGTGATGTAACTCTATTTGGAGTTATAATTAGAAGTTTAAATTGATGCCTGTACTGGGTCAGATCATACTTAGTGTACTGTCTTGTCTTCAGCCCCCAGCAGGTGCTTAGAAAAAGCCTGAACACGTAATGATACTACCTCAGAAAACTTTCTCAGCTATTTGAAACACAGGAGCTTCCTGAAATGAAGGTCATATCTTGGGTGGGTTTTTATCCAATCATCTTTTCCATTGTCACAGGGAATTTGCAAAGTGGGGTAACCTCAAGAACAGAGCTACACTACTCAGTGGCAGAAATTTTCATAATAACGAAACAATTATCTGTGTTTGATTTGTTTTTGTAGAACAAAATACAATAATGTAATAAGAGCAGGGCAGATTTAATCAAGAGCTCACTTACCTGAGCTCTTGATTAAAAAATGACTGGCCATTATCATAGGTGACTCCCTTCTAAAGGAAACAAAAGGCCCAAAACACAGATCAGACCCATTTCTTAGGTAAGTCTTCTGCTTCCCTGAGTTAAAGATGTGAAGAGAAAGCTTCCAACCCTGGGACAGCCCTCAAATTGCTACCCAGTATTGATTTTTCAGGTAGGCAGTGATGATGTTGCAACAAGAAGTCCAAAGGCAAGAGAGATTTCAGGGCTGCGGGACAACTGGTCAGGGGATCAGGAGCACAAATTGTGTTCTCCTCTATCCTCCCATTTGCAGAAAATGATGAGGGAAGAAACAGGAAGACCCATTAAAGACTGGTATCACCATCAGAAATTTGGGGTTCTCTGATCATTGCTCAGTTTACACACTACCAGGCCTGCTAGTGGCAGACTGAGTACACCTGCTCAAAGGGGGAAAAGGACTTTTGCATAGGATTTGGCTGGGTTCACTGAATTAGCTTTAAAGTAGATTTGAAGGGGGAAATGAATAAAACCAGGCTTGCAGAAAATAAGTCTGGGAGCAGCATTTCAGTGTTTGTGGGACAGTGTACTAGCAAGGTTCTTTGGTCTGTCATCCCAGGGGAGATAGGGAACAGAGTGCCATGCGATAGCAAAGGCACAAGGGATACTGATGGGCTAGAAATCATGAAAGCGCCTGGGAATGGTCAGGTGGGAATTAGGCCTTCTCCCCCCAAAAAGGTGATGGGATCAATAGCCCAACTGAAGTGCATAAACACCAATGCACACAGCATGGGCAACAAACAGGAGGAGCTGGAAACCATTGTACAGCAGGAGAACTATGACATAGTGATCATCACAGAAACATGGTGGGATGGTTTGCACAACTGGAGTGCTGTGTTGGATGTCTATAAACTCTTCAGAAGGGATAGGCCAGGAAGGAGAGGAGGGGGGAGTGACCCTGTGTGTTAGGAGGTGCCTTGATTGTTTTGAGCATAATCATGGTGATGATAGGTTTGAATCTTTATGGGTGGTATCAGGGGGATGGCCAACAAAGCAGGATGAATAGGTAGATTCCAGAAGTAGTTTCCATAATTAATTAATAATTCCATAATTTCTGTATCTAACTTTGAAGATGAGGTACAGCACTAATCTTGTCTCAGCTTTCTTTATGTAACACCTGATGATCAAATCACCACTGTAACTCATTGGCTTCTCTGATCCTGTACATTACCACAGGGAGAGAGAACCTAACACTGGATCATTTTCCTCTCCCTCTGCTCAGTCATCTGCTACCACATAACCAGGACTACTGTCTTGGGCATAGTACTTTCCCAGAGTGTCCCTGAAGGTCATCTCAGCAGATGCCTCTATCTCTTTATCTAATTCTTCAACAGTTCAGTGCTTTCACTGTCCCTGTGTAGGCATTCACAATGAACTTTTCCATCTCACTCCAGTTGAGGATTCTTACCAACTACAGTATGTAATCTTCTCAGAAAAGGCCAGAAGACACTTGCCTTACCTGCTCACTGGGGCACGTAATCACATGTGATAGTGACATACCCTAACTTCAGAGATACAGCACTTTTACTCTGTGTGATTGCCAGTAATATTAGCTAGTGCCCTCCCTTCATCCAGTCCTGCTTCCACTTGCGGTGTTTAGGTTGAGGAGCATGCAGGAAACATGTAATGTGGGAAGTGAAATTAAAATTGTGTTGACTTGTGCTTAGATATGAAAGAAATTCGCTCTGTGCTCCCTGAGCAGCACAATACATCTGCCTCTTGTGTGCAGAAAGTAGCCAAACCATTGAAATTTTTGGCTTGTTCAGTTGTTTTAATTTATATAAGTGCATGTTTCAGTTTGGAATTGACTCCGAACAGATTAGCATTTGTGGAGAACCTACCTCCTAAAATAGACAAAACTTTGATAAGAGATGTTATTGTGGTGGGGACGGTGGGAGGGATTCAAAAGCATGCATTTTAAGTATGTTCAGACTGTTACCAAGTCAGAATTGTTATCTGTGCTCTGCCTTGCATCACATCTGCATTATCCCCCCAGGATTCTTGAGATACCAATCTCTCTTCATTAAAACAAGAACAGCCAAGTGATTGAGATTCCTGCTTGGTTTATCACGTTTGGAAAGCTAGCATTCTTTCTACAGTAGGACATGACAAGCTACATCTACACTATAAAAATAATGTATGTAATAAAACAATTTGTAGCTATCACATCAAACATGATTTTGTATGCAACTTAGAATTATATTAAAAACATTTCTTGCACATGCATTACTCTATGCATTTATAGAGACAAGTTTGTATTTATTGATGCTTTGACTATTCTATACTGCAAGTTGCTCATGTGACCATTAGGAGGCATTTGGTGGGTTACTGGACTGGTTAGTTGAAATATGCTAATTTACTTACCAAATTTAGTGAGTTAATTCCACGATAGAGGAGTTCACTGATATATTTGGAAGGAAGGAATTCAATTGATGAGTACACAAGTAATTCCTAACTGCTGTTCATACAGTGCAGCAGTTTGTTGGCAGTGAATCTGGGACAGTGGAATAAGAGATTATGAAAACTAGGAAAAAATAAACCCTTATATCTTTCTCTTCCTATTTTTCTTACTAACATGATAGCCTTTATTTTACATTACTTTTAGTTTAGGTGCTTTCATATTCTGTTACTACAGCTGTGCTTCAAGTGTTCTGCTCTAGCAGTTGGTTGCAACTGTAAGGAGGGGCTGTTAGTGCTCTAAAATGAAGCATATACCCATCTCTTTTTGGGGCACCCCTGTATTCTCATTTGCTTTTTGCAGTTCTCTCATTTGCTTTAATATTAATGGAGTTACTGTTATTGTTAATAGAATCATAGAACGGTTTGGGTTGGAAAGGACCTTTCAAGGTCATCTAGTCCAATCCCCATGCAGTGAGCAGGGATATCTTGAACAAGATCAGGTTGCTCTGAACCCTCCCAACCTGATCTTGAATGTTTCCAGGGATGGGGCAGTAGCAATTTATATTTTAGGGAATGTATGGTGTTCTTGCCAAGGGCATATTTTTTTTGGTGCAGAAGAATTTAACAAGTTTTTTTGCCTGAGGATATCAACCATCACTATGAAGTTGTTGAGATGTTACTTAGCCATCCCAGAAAAATGAGGGGGGGAAAATGCAAAATGCAGCTCACATGCATTCCTAATCTTAGTTCTGTTCTAAGTTTTGCTACCCTAATAACTTTGTAAAATCAGAATTCTTTTCAGTCAAGTGTGGAATATAATTTCTCAAAATCTGCCTACTGTGTTATCTTATTTTCACTCCAAACACTTTGTGATTGAGTATGTGGAAGAAGAAAGAAATACAAAAGAGTTTTACAAATAGAACAATTGAAGTTTATTTTCTTCTACTGTCATTCTTACAAATAACTTATTTTGCTTGTATTTTCCTCTCTAGTAGAGGAAAATTTCAGTGTAAATGGTGGAGGTTTCAGAAAGATGTGAAGTACCAAGAAGAGTTAGAAGCACATTATTTTACTGGTTAGCCCTATTGATTAGTCATAAAAATAAGATCTCTGTTAATGATACTCATAATTTTCAGTGTAATCCAATTTATCATGTAAGAATAGAAACATGCATGTATTTTTTGAAGAGTGATTAAAATTCAAGGTACAAAGATATGCATCAGAATCGATACTTTTTAGAGCTACAGTAGCTGTGAGAAGAACTTTTTTTTTTTCCTACCCTGAATCTATTTCTGGCAAATGGAAAGCATCATGAAAGAAGATACTCACATTGGATTTTAGGTCATTTGAAAAGGGCAGCATGGAAACTATTACCAAAATAAGTGCAGAATCAAAGCAAAAAAATCATGAACACTTATGTAGTAATTCCATAACAAAAAAGTATAATTTTCTATATACATATATATATAATATCTATAATATATACACACATTTGATAATTCCATTATCTCAAACAGTGGCACGACATTCAGGGTTTTGGAGTTTCTTGTTGCTTCTGTTCCTCAGTGGAGTGGCTGATCCTTGCTTGATGCAACTCACATTGAAATCTAGCTGCTCCACCTTGCTATAGTCCAGATTTTGTGGGGTTACTGGACCTGCTTTCTCACACAGCTGCAACTTTCAAAATCATCTTGGATTTTTTTTAGAAAAGTGTCTCTAATTATCAGTGTTGTTTGGAACAGGGAAGAGCGTTGAGGAGGAAGGAACAGTGGAGAGAAGCTGTTAGGGGCTGACTGCAACCCCCCATTCCCCTGTACTGCTAGGGGGGGAGGGAGGGGAGGAGGTAGAGGAGTCTAGAGTGAGGGGATGAAGTTGATCCTGTGAAAGGTGGTGGTGGTAGGGAAGGGTTTTAGATTTGTCTTTGTTTCTTGCTATCCTACTCTATTTTTAATTGGCAACAAAATGAATTTATAAGAAAGCAGCTGGGTGGGCATCTGGCAGTCAGCCAAGCTGTCTACATCTTAGCATGGTTTTTAAATATACATACATTCTTCTTTCTGTTCCATCTTCTCTCTGCTTTCTCCATTAACTCACAGATTAGAATTAATATTAAATGTATCTGAATTCAATGCATGGTGATTAACACAGAATACTAATAGCCTGGATGAATGGTGCCAGAAATAATCTGGTGCTATTTCTAAGAACATGTCTAGGGAAGAATGTGTTGTTTTAATCCATTTTAAAATTCATGTTGGCATTGTCCTTGAAGATCTGGCAGCGAGACCTATCTTATGTTACTGATGGGTAGTTCCTCTTCTGCTTGAGAAATTGGTTATGTAGATTCTCAGTCACAGTTAACATGCAGGTCAGAAGGATGTCTCTACCTGGGTTTTAAAAGTGAGGAGCACTCAGTTTTCTTTGCCACATAGAGCAAGCAAGTTTCACTGATGTACTTGATCATTTTTTGTAGGACAGTTTGTATATTGTACAGCTGAAGTATGGGTATTCATCTCTTTCCTTTAACATACTCAAATCCTGGTCATGCAGGTAGCTTTAGGTAGAGTTTTATTCTCTTCTGGAACATCCCAGGCAGTGTAATAGTCTGTGTGCTGGGAAACAATTGAAAATTCAGGGCTGAAGTGTATGTCAAGAAAAGTTATTATGTGAAAGGTGTTTCCGGTTCTGTCTGAATTTAGACATCAAATATCTTCCCTGAGGAGGCAATAGCCTTGCTTCTGTAGCAGATTAATTTTAAATGTGTGAGTTTCCTCTTCTGACTTTGCAGCTTTGTAGAGGTGCTCTCAGAGTAGCCTGATCTGAGTTTCAATCCCATTTCATTATTCACAGTGAAGTAAGAACTATAAATGAATGGACTTTGGTCTAATTCTAAAGTTCTTCAGCACTTCAGACATATGCTAAGGGAGTTTCCTACTATAAGCTACTATGCAGAAGCTGTCCCTTTCCTGTAGTGGATATTGAGAACTTTCACAATTTCTAGCCTTTCTTCTGTTCTTATACAAAACTCGCTTTGATTTGGGAGTGTTTTACTTTAGTAAGCTCTGGGATTTGAAGCACTGACTTCAAAGGACTCACTTCACCAGAAGATGCACAGGAGAATTTTTAAGGAATAATTCTTAGTAATAAAAAAGTTTTTGTTACTTTCTATTTATAATGCTGAACTAGTATCCAATATAAACCACCATTAAAATGCTAAGAGCTATAACATACCATCAGGGGACAAACTGTTAAGAAGGTATAAGTTGATGGGGGAAAGCTGATAATATTTGCAAAAATAAGTAAGAGCATGGAAGTGCCTGATTAACAGTTGCACTGGGTATCCTATTGAATGACCTTTATTTATCATGTTTTTATAGCTACCTCAGCTTCTGGGAGAAAAATACCCAAGTACAATATTACTTCTTCAATGTAGCAATCAAAGGGGTTTTAAGTCAAGAAAAATGGAAATGAAGTGACAGAAGGTGGAGGAGAACATCACACAACTGATTTAGAAATAAAATTCTTTAATTGGACTCCCTGTATGAGATTCTTACTAAAACTTCTACATGTTACTGAAGTTTAAAAGATACTTTCTCAACACTTAGAGGCTCTGAGTCTCAAGACTGAGTGGAGCTTACTACAACAGTCCTATGTCTGCTGAAATATGAGGTCAGCAGGGAGGGAAATGTGAGGGGAACAGCTGGAGACAAATTTTTAAAATATGACGATAATAATTGTTTCAGTGACTGTCTGCTTTTCTGACAAGGAAATCTGACAAGACTCCTTGTCAATGTGGAATGAGATAAACACCTTGATATGTAACAGAGGTATAGTTTCCCTCTAAGTAGCCATTCTATTGTCCCTGCAAAAATGGCCAATTATGACTCATTTGAATCTGAATGGCTTTCTTTTAGAAACTGTATATAAATGACCCATTCATTTCACATAGCTAATATTAGGTTGCCAGATGTCACTGACCTCCACTATTTAATAACTTGAATGATGTTTAACACGTAACTTGGAGGTGAAAAGCTCCACGTGTCATTGACACTACTCCAGGCCATTCATTTTTGTCAGAGACATTTAAGCTTTTTCTTAGCCTCAAATCTTCACAATGACGTTGTGATTTAAACTTGCATTATGGGCCACCTCCTTACCACTGCTCCTTCCATTGCAATTGAACATGATGTTCTCTTCAAGACTTTTTCATATTCCGAGCATATACTCTCCTTAGTCCTAATGTTTCTGTTTGTCTTATACTTGATTTCTGTATAATTTAAAAGTGCAGCTACACTCCAGTGATTTTTGTAGTAGATATAGGTTCAAGCTTTCCTGTTTTAATAAGCATCTTTTGCTCTTCATGTTTAATGAGAATTTTTCTCAGCCTGTTCTTTTGCCTGTCTACACAGCTCACAATATAATCTGTGCTGATGACACTCAATTATGTGCTTCTTTACTTTTTATTCTGCTCCATATTCTTGCTTTTTGTGTCTCAGATTATCCTGGTGTTTGTCAAATTAAATTCAATTATTTTAAAGTAAACATAACCTAAATATAAATTACTTTGTTCTTGCCAACTCTTTGGAAATTTGATAGTGTTTTTCTTACTGTGTTCCATTTTGCTCCATCCGCTTTCTAAATGTCTTATATAACTATGCTGTTCTTAATTGGAAAGAAGAAAATTCAATCTTGGTTTTCTGAAATCACCTTTCTGGTCAATTAATTTAAGTAGAACAATGTAGAAAATCTAATGGCTTTGTATCTTTGCTGTTGAACCATTTATTTCTTCACTGTTTTTTCACTGGACAATCTGCATAAATTGGTGGCTCTTCTATTTCTTCTGTTGTTAGCATTCTACTTTCTCTCTGCTTTCATCCATCTAAAAATCTTCTTACCTTGATTTTGTCACATATTTAATTGAGAAAAATATTGCTGAAGGAACTTTAACATATAATTTTGTCTCTTTGCTGTCTTATAACATGCCATTCATAGGCTAACTTTAAAAATATTTTTATTATGTAAAGTTGCTGTAGTATTTTTTCTAGAATTATAGATGGGGTTTACTATTAATGAAATCAAGCCTGCCATTACTAGACCTAATGGCTGCTATTTGAATAAATTAAAAAAAAGATTAATGGAAATTATGATAAATTTTTTATTCTCTTCCTAATGAGACATTATGTACAAAATTATATATGTACATATAGAAGTACAGATTTTTTTTTTTTGTAGTCTCAGTTATTCAGTATAACTTAGAATATGTTACAAATGTCACCCTTCATGATATCTCTCAGGTTTGTCTGTTTTTGTGAGCTCCTATCTGGAAGCTATAATACAGCTGTCTTTAACACCCCAGGAGCAAGATATAGTATGTTGGCTGTGCCTCTCAGAAATTATTTCAGGAAGGTTCTTGATTTGCACGGTCTTTTGAAGTGTCATACCTTCTTTGACTGTCCATAGCTGAAAGGTAAGGAGGACTGATTGCTGGGCTGCTGCTTTAATCTGACATCCCATGCCAGCATGGATGTCTTGAACAGCATGTTAGTATGGGGCAAGGTGGCCCACATTGTGGTGCCACCTTCAGCTTCCCATTTCCATGTTTCTTAGCAACAATGAGCAGGCATACAGAAAAATAAACTTCTTGCCTGTGCTCAAGGTCCAAACCAACATTTTGTGGCACTTCAGTGCCGGAGGACTGTTTTTTCACTTATTCAGTTATTTAACCTAGGATGTTGAGGAGTATGAAATCACATTGAAATACCTTTCCCTTCCTTGAATAAAGAGAATCCTGACATGTCTCAGCAGCACCTAAAAGTTTAAAACACTATTAAAAAACATAAAATAAAAAAAAAATTAAAAAAATGTTGCTTTCAAAAGGTCTTGGAGCCTACTAAAATCAATCTTATTTGCCAAAAGCAGGAAACACTTGAAAACTCAGTGTGCTAACACAGATGTTAAATCTTAAAGAATTCACATATAATTTATTCAATACATTAAATTTGCTATATGTAGTATAATTTCAGAATGTACATTAAAAATATGTTATGAACTCTCATTCCTACCTGCTGAATGGCTGCCAGGTTTGGTAATGCAAGAACATTTTGTTGTTTTACCCCTTTAGCACAATCCTGCATTCAATTTTTAAATGTCCATAAAAACTGTAAAAGCCTAAAAACTCTAGATTGGAACACTCAAAACTTTGAAAGTCACAGTACAGCAGTTCTGTTGTGTTTTTTTTTAATAACTCTCTGGGAGCAGGACTAAAAACCCTAGTTCCAAACATACTCAAGTTTTGCATTGCTAACTTCCAGGTTCCTAACTGCACTTTCCTCTGCAAATCTGTCTCTGTTAAGTATAAACCAAATGGATGTTTTGTGACATTTAGAAATCTTTGCAGAAGACAAAGAGCAGAATTACACAGTTGGATGGATAAAGTGACATTTGTGAAAGTTCAGTCTTGGGCAGAGTCTTGTGTCATTAAGTCAATGGAGTAGCCCAAGTCTGGGGCTTGTGAAAGACATAGTAACTCTAAATTCCTCTCTAGTGCACTTAAGTTTTTCCCTTAATATTATCATAATAATTCTGACTATTTTCAACAACTGTTTATTTGCATAGTCAATAAAAAAGCTAATTAAAACTTTGGCCACCTCATGAATTGGCAGGGTATGTACTTCTTGCTTTTTATATACTTCAGGCCAGTATATTTGAAATAAAATTGACATCAGGCCCTTGAAACCCTGTAAAGCTTCATGTATTACTTGGTTTAAGTATGAAATGATGTATCTATCAGGGAATCTCGGTTCTTATTGAATTCTAAACCCTGGAAA
Organism: Actenoides lindsayi; assembly: GCA_025331215.1. Lineage (NCBI taxonomy): Eukaryota > Metazoa > Chordata > Aves > Coraciiformes > Alcedinidae > Actenoides > Actenoides lindsayi. Next base: position 87,249 of record WTSP01027312.1, on the reverse strand, counting down.
CTTTGAGCATGACTTTATGTTTATTTTCAGATATTTCACACTGCTTTCTTTATAAGAAGCTGTAATTTTCTAACTGTATGAACAGTAAAAGCTGATTCTGAACAAATTAAAACACACATAATGTTATTCCCAAGAGAACTGGCTGTTACATGTGGTAACTGATGGCAAGATATTGCAGTGACTGTAGCCAGTTAGTACAGTTGTCCATACAGTGTTGGACTTCCTGTATAAGCTGCTGGCCTATCACTTCATATGAAAGCCTAATCAGGATGCCTTTAGTCCCCAGAAACCAGCTTTTCCTTCTTAGTGAGCCAAAAGGGAAAACTCTGTTCAAGGGAAGTCCCATTTTAATATTTCACTTCAGTTTTTCCTAAAATTATGGACACTCACTGAAGTTCAATGTCTGTCAGGAGCCTATAGGCCAGATAGGCAGCTCCAGCAGCAGTGGCTGCAAGAACAAGAGATGGTGACTCTGTGGAAAGCAGGGAAAATGGTTCCCCTGAAGTACAAAGAGATATAAATCTTTCTTGAGTGGCTTTACATATTTGCTGGAAGCAAGGATGTCATTATACTAAAGCATGCTTTAAAATTCCTGGTAACCATCAAAACCACCACTAACTCTGTGGCTGCTAATTTGCTGCTAATGTCTTGCTGGTACACTTCTTTGTGGCTAAATTCTTTCTTTGCATTTATGATCCTGACACTTTCTTTATGGCCTCTTTAAACTCAGCTTTTGGACTCCAACATCCATTTTCACAGAAAGCTAATTAGGCAGGCTGGAAGACACCCTTGCCAAGCAAGTCACAATATTTTGAAGCCTTTCCATTGCTGGACTGATGTGAAGAATAAGCCAATATTACTCATGTTTGTTGACATATATTGTGATGGTTATTGCCATTATACTCCAACTCCCCAGAGTATTGTTCAAATACATGAAATAAGAGATGAAATCAAGCAGATAATGAAAAAGAAAAAAAGGAAATATTATGTAGTTGTTAATTTTTGGTATTGTGTAACTAAAACATCTTTAATGTTATTTTTGCCAGTATCTAATTAGCAGACCCATCTGCCTAAGAAGTGCTGGACCATCTGTCTGGAAGACATTTTTTTGTTCTTAACTAATTATCTTCTTTCTCTATGAAATATAACAGTACGTTCTGTTTCTACACTTCAAAGAAGTTCATACATAAAAATACATATGAATGTGTACCTGTCTGTACATATATGTTAAGAGTATCTATAGTACCAGAGGAGCATAGTTCTCTCAGGAGATCTGACTGTACCCAGTTACATGTGCAGCTTTCACTGTAGGTGAAAGCTACATATTTTTAGTTGACCTGTAAGTACAAGTGATACATATCTCACCCAACACATTCTAATTGACCAGTCCTTTTTGACTGTGTTCAGATTTCAAATTTCCTGTCTGCATTTACTGATTAAAGTTACAATTGTATAAAGGGGCTAAATTAAGGTTAATTACTTTTATTACTTTTAAAATTAATCTTACTATTATTTTATTTTATTTTATTTTTTGTATTTTATCTTTTCCTGGAAAATCATAGTATAATTTAGGTTGGAAGGGACTTGCAGATGTTCTACCTGTGAATGAATTTTGTGGGCATGAAACTCTTGACAGTTATTTCTTAAATGGGAGGGACACATGAACATTATTCACTGCTTCTACACTTTCTGTGATTCTCTTAAAGTGTTCTTCTAAGGTATCAGTTTATATTGGAGATTTTCTTTTGGTTTCCACTGGATCTAATTTCTTTGCATTTTAGTTTGCCTGCTGAAGATAGAGTAGTTTAACTTTTAAGCAAGACTCTTATTGTTCATCCAGAAAAAGAAGTTACTGAAATATGTTTATTTTTCCAGAGAATATGATTAATTTTAATACTGTATTTTTTAACTTGGATGGGTATTCATTCTATTTATTTTTTTTTCTTCAATTTGAAGATAATAGTTTCATTATACAGTTTGCTTGAAGATAATAGTTTCATTATATAGTTTGAGTTGGAATTTGTTTCTTCTCTGGCTGAAATTTCTCTCCTCCCACTCCCCCTTGAAAATGCCAAGAGGGATGTAATCCGAAGTTTTGGATACTCTTTACAATCATTAATGATGTAATGTTTAGAACACTGATATATTTATTTACAATTGAGCTTATACAAAAAAAACGTGCTTGACATCAGTTTGAAACTTGAGTCCAAACTTAAGAGTTAGATGTGTACCAAAGCCATGTTTCTGCTCAGTCTGATTTTATGTCAAATCTGTATTGAGCTTTGTGGTTTGTGTATTTTTCTTAACTGAAGAAAATGGTTATGTGTTCAACAGTGAACTGTGGCTTCCTCATTGGATTACACTAGGTCAAATTCAAGTTGTACCTGTCAGGTTCAGTCTTTAGAGTTGTCCACATTGACTTTCATTTTGCATGACTCTGCTGGTGACTGTTACATAGTTAAGATTTATTTACATCTACTAGAATGTAGTTATGCTGAAGATTACAGAATTAGAAACAGACTTAACCAAGGCAATACACTTATAGAAGCACTTGAAAGACCATATTGACAGCAGGTTTTGTAAAAGCCATGCTGCTGTAAATAGTGTCAGCTTGCTATCAGAAACAAACTGATGTGCTACTTTAAACCCTACTCCTTAACCTGTGCAGATACATTCTTTGTGGAGATTCATAGCAGTAGCTGATGTCCGACCCATCCTTACTTTCTCTAGCACTGAAATTCAAGACCCCGTTTTCTCTTTCCCCAGGGCAAACAAACTTGAGTGTCTATAATTTTGTTCAATAAATTTTGTTGCCAGCGTAAATAGAATTATAATATTTATTAAAACCAGCATGCAGAATGCTGAAGGTTGTGTTTTACCATGTGAAAACTGAAGGTTATAATTAAGAAATGTAGGAAAGAAAAGATCCTAACAGGATAAACTTTAGCTTTGTAGGCCTTCACAGTGAATCAAATATCCAGCGTAATATGCATATCATATTTGCATTGCTCATCTGAACTTCATGGAAATATTAGCAAAAGGTATCAAGCAGGAAAATATGTCAATTTAATGGAAGCAGTGGATAACAGTAGTATCTTTTCAGTAAACCTGGTTTTGCACTTGCTTTCTGAAATAACGTAATCAACATGTGTCTGTCTGCTCTTTCAGAATGAAAACTTTTAAGTCTTAATCTTCTATTGACAAAAACCTTATTGGCATTATTCTGTTCGGACATTTTGTTTTGCCTTTATGTATTGAAGACTCAGGACACATTTTTCTCATCATTTTTCACATTGAAATGACATTTAACTTGAGAAGTTTTCCACCTGTCTTCCCCCTGTATATTACCAATAAGCTGTGTTGAATGTCTGAATTTCCATTTTGTGGGGAAACTCCCCTATATTTCCTAAAGAATTGAAGAAAAAAAATAGCTATATATAGATATGTTTGCCTATACCTGTTCTTTTAATTTAAACAGCAATAGGGCATATATATATGCATCACTAAACTACGTGGGAGCCTTCGGGATCAAGGTGCAACAGTTTGAACCACTCAGCTCTCTTCAGATGCCTTTGTAATAGATTTCATTTGCAGCCTGCTCTCTTATTGTCTGTTCCAGCAGTGGAACTCAGTGATGTAGGACTATAAGTACACTTGACTTCAAAGATGGCACTTAGCTTTGTCACCAGTGTGTCTGCACTTATTTCTTGTCCAGACAATATTATTCCTTTGGCATGTGTTTTCATAAACAAGGTTTTCCCGGAGAGTTTGCCATTTGGTAGGCTTTCAACCATCTGTATTTATATATAGTTACAGTAGTTTATTCTATTTGGGTTCTTGTCTCTGCTGTTAACTGTGGTATCCAGAAATACTACATAATTGTTTAATATTTTATATTAATATTGATATTATACACTTATATTTAATATTAATAACTTAAATCTATGCATTTTGTAGATGTCAAAAAAAAAAGAAGAAAGTTTGGTTTAAGTTATACTAATAATGGTATTAGTGGTTTTGTGATGTGGTGGTAAAATTATCAGTATTTAAGATTTGAGAGGTCTTGCTAAGATGTTTATCCTAACTGAAAGAACATTTGACTGAAAGCTAAAAAAAGCTAAAAAAGTGTGATTGTTTCCAGCTCACCACTTCTGAGCTAAGGTAATAGCGGGTGTGCCACTTTTACAGGCTCCACCAAGGACCATATCTCTATATTGTTATGTTGTTTACTGTTTGATTCCATGTTAGAAGAATGGCAGTTAGCAAGCTCCTTAAGCAGTCTGTCCCTCCAGGGATGGATACTTGGCTTTGCTAACACTGAAATTGTTTTCTTCACCTCTTTCTCTTTTTCTGAAACAGTATATAGGCTGGGTCTCTGATCACTTGGTAGAAAACAGGGGAGCAGAAGGGCGGATGCTGTCCCAGTGTTCTCTCACTATGATCAGTTAATAAAGCTTCTGCTTCAATTGTGCTAAATTTTACTTATGTGTTTGGAATTCCCAGATTCTCCAACCATGACCTGCTTGGAGAGATTCATTGTATACTTTTCTCAGGTTTCTTGGAAAGCTTGAAGAACTATCACTTTGGCCTATGAAAGCAGCTTTACTGCTTTTTTTGTGTAACTCAGTATAAGATTTCTTTCATGCTGCTAAATATAGTTTGTTAAAAATGCTAAGGTCATTTATAAGTGCATTCTTTCAGAAGTTTTCAATATATTCCCCAATATGCTGTAGTCATTCATCTGCAAAAGCAGGCACTATAAATGAGAAGATTTGGGGTGGAGAAAGAGAGGTAAATGCATTAGTTTTCATAAATCTTTTTTTCCCCCTGAAATGAAAAAGTTCATTCTTGGGCTTGTTGAAACACAAATCAAAGAACACTGTCTAGTATATATTCTGAAAGCACTTTCCACCCTATTGTTTTTATTAATTATAGAGTCTACTTGCTATTAATATAGTCTCCATTAAAAGACAGGTACAAAAAATTACCTATATTAAATTTGAATGAGTGGTCTTTCATTATTTCCTAGTAAATAAAAATGAAAAAGCTGTGGTTTCAATAATTAAGCAGCAGTGGTTACTTTAGAAAGCTAAATTCTTCCTGATAAAATGTACAGTGCTTTGTGGCATTTTTATCTGAAGAACACATGGATGTGCACTGTTGAGGTGCAAGAAAGCAGAGTGATTTAAATACACTCTACCTACAGAGCATATACAGCATTCAAATATGTATACATATTGGCACACAAACACCAAGCTTACGACCTGCTCCATTGAACAATAGAGTTCGTAAGTCATAGCTGTTGAATGTTAAATATGGAAATAATTGGAGTTAACTCATGCATTGAAAGTGTAGTAATGCGGACTAGATGTTACAGTGCTGGCATAAATCTGTTGAAGCAGAAAGCTCAGAAATGAGGATAAATTGCTTCTGCTTTTCAGTGCTCCATTTCACTGTTGTCTTGTCTGCCCATTTCTGCTTTCTCTGAATGGATGTTTTAGTGTTTCTTATTAGTGTTGTAGTCATACCTTGTGAGAAACTAAAATCTCATTTTGATGCTTGGGATAAATACTTCAAAACCAGCAACAGGACAAATTTTCCTATGGTGCAAGGTCTCCCAGCAGAATCGACCTCAGATGCTGTGGTGATGCAGCCCAACTCTGCTGGGGAGTGAGGGTCAGCTATTCTCTCTGTTCCTAACTGCCTTCTGTAGGAAGACTCTTACAAAAGTGCCAGAACAGCAACAAATGTGATTGTTGTTATTTCTTCTGTAGCGGTAGTTACAATGAATCATGAGGATGTCCAGCTTCGCTTTGGATTAAGACAGTGAAAACCATCTGCAGCAAAACTATGTTTCTAAGGAGAAAAAGCTTGTAAGGCGATTATGGATAGGATCACCCACAGCTAATCATCAGTATGTCTAAAGCATGTATCTCAAGCATGGGCTTAGATAGCTCTGAGGTTTATATTTCTGTGTTCCCTGCATTTCTAACAAATTCCTATTGGTTGCAGGCAGTGGAATGGCAGTGTGATGAAGCTACTAAAAGAGCCTGTTACAGTAAAGGCAAATCAAAGGTAAGCTTGAGAGAGTTGTACTGCTTTAATAAAATTCTTATGTTAATAGCAGGTGTAATCCAATGTATAAATCTCTACCATTTGCATTTTTACTGTCTCCCTTTTCAAAGAGTGTTGTAGGAAATGAGTCTGACACTGATGTATAAGCAAAGGAAGAAAAACAATATAGAGAGTGTGGGTTGAGAGGTATAGTCACAGGATTCTATTCTGAAATGATCAAGAACTTCAGTTTCCAGCAATTTACTGTTTTGACTCTACAGCATGTCATATGTAATGGACTGTATTCTCACTTCATTTTCAGTGCTGTAAATCCCAAATAACTGTGTAATTACTTTGTACAATCCTCAATTTCTTTCCCTGTGTATTAGATGCAATTTTAGGAACATTTATATTTCCTATCTACTGCTGCTATGAAGAAAATAATATTAAGTTCACTAACATTTTAGACATCAGACTTGATGTATTTTTAGTATTCAGAACCAATTCCTTATGTGGCCAACTACAATTTCTTTTTTTCAGCACAGTTAAGTGCAATGCAAAGGCGGAACCTGTATGGATTCTGTATTCTTTAGTGGCTGTCCTAAGCTGAAGCTAGTTATCAAATTAATTATAAAAGCAGTTAGAAATACATATGGTCTATGTCTGTAATTATTATACTGTTTTAATGATTTAAGTTAATTGGGTTAAAACATAAAGGGAAAACACATGAAGAGCAATAACCACAGAAGAGCACACTTGCTTTCAGAACCCACATTCCATAGAACATGTCAACATATGTTACCAATGTGCAAAATTAATAAAAAAAACCCAACAAACGTCAAAAATATATTCCAAATGCTTCTTCTGTTTAGCAGACAACTTGTCTCTTCTGCATAGTCATCTCATCACTGCCTCTTTCATTTCTTCCATTAAATAATTAATTTCCATCTTTTTTTACCAAGTGCTGGAAAGTAATGTTGCAGTATAGCCTTGGCCTATCCATTTTTATTTCAGATTAAAGAGGAAGAATGGCCTCACTTCAGAAGCAGGGCCATGTTATACTGTGAGGAGAAAAATAATTACTTGGGGAAAAAAGGGAAACGTAGTGAATGTGCAGTGTAAAGCTTCATGAATGGAAGATGGTTGTCTTTATGGAGGAACATCTTTCACTGTAACTATGAGTTTACAGTACTTGGAAAGGCATTAAGAATAGTGGTGTCGTCTTTGTCCTTCTCCTTTCCCTTTCTTTTCATCCCAGTGTGGGGAATATGTATTTAAGAGTTACTGTTTGCTCAACTATTAAGGTGCAGGATTTGCTAGGTATGTAGAAAGTATTAACAGCTAGGGAAAATAAATTTGTTAGATTTTACTTGAAAAAGCCTGAAAGCTTCATGTAGGAATTGCTGGAGAATGCAGAGATATTGACTGAGGCAACCTACCCAGCTGGAACAACAACTGTCTTTTTGAACTTTCATGACTTTTTTTGCATTCACTGAAGTGATCAAGGTTAAAATCAAAGGATAAATTTAAGGCCAGAAAAAGCATAACCTAATGATATTTGTCTTTTAATGCCATATGCTCAAGACTAAAACAAGGTCACTATTCTCTCTGTATAAAGAGGACTTACGCATGCAGATGATCTGTGATGTGATCCTCTTTCTAGCCAAACCACGGAAGACTTCCCGTGGAAAAATCTGAGAATTATCAGACCAGAAGGAAGTCACTCCAGTGCTACAGCGAGTTCTCCCTCTTCAGAGGAAATCCCCTGGGACACACAGCTCCAGTTACTGTTACCAGAAAGACCGCTTGCTTACATGTCATTCTATAACCAGATCCAGCCCAAACTGTAGATTTGCTGGGGGTTGCATTTCTGTAACTTTTTTCAGGTCAACTTCAGATTTCAGGGCAGACACATGTGTGACTGTAGGAAAGGGACAGGAAAGACTGGAGACAAAATACACAAGGCCAGCCCAGACTGTGGTGAAGGAAAGATGAGAATTACAGGGATGGCTGTGGGTAAGTTATTCATTCAAATCCTGGTTTCTCTTGAAGTTCTGCTGCCCACAGAGTAGCATGGGGACAACGAGTTCAGGTGGCAAAACTAAAAGTCAGTTTGCTGATGGAGTGCCCTGAAACCAGAAGCTAGCTTTGAACCCTGAAGCAACTCTAGTAGTTTCGAGATAATGGTCAGTTAAACATAACTCTCTTTTTTTGGGTTGTTTTTCTTGAAAAAGAAGCTGCACAGGAATTTTGCCTCTAGCTGTTAGCAGTAGTTGTTGTTCTGAGGTTTATGCTTTAGGAACCAATGAGGAAAAGAGCTGAAGGGGAGAATATATAGGGACATCTGTCACATTTGACAGTGTAATGCACACTTGACTTTTGAAGGCTGATGTTTGTTACTGAGACTTCAGACATTTATCCACCAATTTAAGCTGTTGCTTAAAATAACTGGGGGTTCCAGGAGCGAGCCAAACAAAATATGTCCTTGTGGCCAGCATGCGTTAGCATTTAGAAGTCTAAAACATCACACATGGATAAGAGAATACATTTGTCCATTCAGACTGGCATTTGTGGTAGGGACTGTTATAAAGGAAAAATATAAATATACATAGTAAAAATACAATAAACCAAAGAGATTGGAAAATATATCTTATCCCCTGCTTATGTAAGATTCTTATGGCTGTGTATTAACATCTAAACTTTCAATAAAAGTATTAAAAAATTAAACATAGGTGTGTTTAAAATGTTAACCTAAACAAGAAACATTACTGCACACAGATAACCGTATGCAGCCAGATTGTTCTTGAGCTGTCAAGTGGGTCTTAGGTATCAATCTGCTGGCCTGCTGAATTGTTTTTAGTGGTTGTATTTTGTTTCAGGTATGCTGATATAAAAGTACAAAGTACTTGCTAAATTAATTTATTTCAGAGATATTTTTATAGTATTATAGGAAAGTATATGGCATAGATGTCAAGATGAAATAGAAAATAAGACTACATAAAAGATGTCCACCAAAACTACCACCACCCTCCGAACTAAAAGAACCTTTGAAATCCTTTGCATTCACCAATGCCACTTATATATCACACATCTCTTTTTTGTACATCAAGCTGAGCTTGACTTCAGATCTAGAAAAGTGACTCTGAACAATTCAAATTACTAAATGATGCATTCTTTTTATAATATGTTTTTGGGTGTTGATTGTTTTATCCAGGACTAATCTTTTAAAATTTGTTTTGTATTATTGTGGATTTGTCATATGAAGAAAACAGCCGATTTTAAAAGCTGTTGTTTCAGTTTTGATTTTGTTCTACTACGTACCCAATAAAAATATGATGTGAGATACCTTATTTGCCCTGATGCAGCATGGATTGTTGTAAACTTGGCACAGAACTTAGGAACATTAAACAGGAGAATCTTCTGAATGTCAGGAATGTCAGAGTTTAAAAAATTAGCATTATTTTTGAACAGAAAGAGTGGGTGATCAGCGTGCAAGCAATTTGGCAATAGCACTATTTCAGGGACCTCTGGAATATGTAGAGGAGAGGTTGGACGGGTTATAATGTCAGAACCCACTTATTTTTCCTACACTTAAATTCCATGGCTTGATGCAAAGGGCAGGGTGGAAACAGCACAAAGAATAAATTACTGTGTTATATTCTATGAAGTTCCCTGAGCGCTATTCCCACAAAAAAAATGGATGAGTTGCTGCTTCTTCCGGCCGCCCCCTCCCCCCCCTCCCCCCCCAGTAGTTAAACCAACCTACAACAGGGAAACAGTCTGGAAGTGAAGTAATTGCCGTTTAAAGGGCTTGTATATGGTTGTACATTACCTTCTGTTTGGTTGAAAGAATACTAAGATGACAGTTTTGTTAAGTTCAAGATAAAGCTGTATTTTTACCTAATGTGAATAAAATCTGAATTCTAAGATGTTTGACACTTACTTTTAAAGGCTCAGATAAGTGTTTAAAAGCTACATTTTCATGAGAGACTAATGCAAATGTAGTTTTGGGGTTGTTTTTTGAAGAGGTTTGGTTTTTATCTGAGATATTATGGGGCAGAGGGTGTGTTTGTTTAAACTTTACTGTGTATGAGGAAATGTACAGATAATAAATTCTGAGAGTTTTCTCAGAGATCTTTAAAGTATTTTGCCCATCTTGCTTTGTAGTTTATTTTGTGCCTGTTCAATTTATTCAGGATTATATTTCTTGTCTTCCAGGATGAAAGTCCATTTTCAAGATAAACAAACAATACATTTGATGTAATTGTAGGCCTCATAATGAGACTTCTGCACCATTACTGTTACGTGCATTTACTTACATGATTCTACTTAATATGTGTTAGAATCACACTGCTGTATTTTCACAAGTTTTTTTAACTCTTTACATGAGACTATCTTGTGAAAAAATGCTGGAGAGCATTCAAATGGAAGATTATAGGAAACTGTTTTCTCCAAGCATAGATTTGAATTTTTTCATTTTATTAGGTAGACACTGTCACGGACAGACACATTGATTTTTGCAGGAGTAGTGTTTGGATATTTCCTACATACAGTTCTGGGAGATTTTTAGTATTGCAGAAAGAAGCTTTCTGTCTGAATAAACAGTAGAAATTGCTGTTGGTTTCTAGCTTCTGAAATTAGAGAAATGAAGATCATTAAGCTTTCACACATCCTAATGGTATAAAACACATGTAAAATTATTCCTCGGGGGTAAGCATCTCTGTATTGAGGTAATGAAATTTCTTGAGAAACTTCAAATTAACAGAAACATACCTGATTTTAATAAAACATATTGTGCAAATTATGAAAATAGTAGTGACAAATCTGCCTCTGAACATTTCAAGAATTTTATTTGTACTGGTTTCAACATACTCTTGTTACTGACAACTTGTTCTATCTCCTATTTCCCTCCCAGCTTCCTCCCTTGGCCTCATCTGTCTTCAAAAATAGCATCTAATCTATTGAAACAACAGTGTATTATTTAAGTCATTATTTAGCTAAACTTTTGAAATATACACTTAGAAGAAATCTTCAGTACTAAATTGCTTTATTGTTATCCTAAGAACTTCTCACGAAGATTGATGGATGTATATATTGTAGTTAGGAATCTATGTGTATCGTGATTGCTGATGCATCAAATATACTCAGGACTTGTTCCCCTAAATTATTATGTGTGAAAACATAGCCATGGAAAGCAAATCAACATCAGTCTCCTCCACCCTTTTAAGTATCACTGAAGATAGTCTTTCTTTTCTGCATGACAGGAGGAATGCCAGAACTACATTCGAGTGCTTCTTGTTGGAGGCAACCATCTCTTTACATGTGGAACCAACGCATTCACTCCTATCTGCACCAATCGGACGGTATGAGTTAAATGTTCCACCCCATCAGTTCAAGTCTCTGTTTTGAGCCAGCAGAGCATGCTGTGGTTGAGTCCAGGCTATTAGCATATGGATGGGTGAGCTGAGGTGTGAGAGGGTAGTGGCAGCCCAAAGAGAAGAGTTAATGATCATCTCTTTCTGCAGTGTTTTCCTCAGCTGTGGGAGGGAGCTTAGCTAGGAGCAGCTCAGTTCCTCCCACATGCCAGTTTTCATGAACCTTAGGTATTTCTAAGACTTCTACCACTCTATTAAGTTTCACTGCAATCAGTTGTTTTAGTTATAAAATGTTGTTGGACAGCTTCATACTCTTTATATGTACTTCTGAAAAAGATGAGAGAATCTGTGTTAGTGATTTCTGACTGGCAAGAATGAGAAATCCTGGATAAGAAAATCTGTCATTCTGTTTCTAGAAAACAAACAAACTAACAAACAAAACCCCGAAAGTTGTAATTTCTGTGTATCAAAGAAAGAGAGTCCATGCATCATCAATAATAGTCATAATAACGTTCTCAAAGTCACTGTTTGAACTAAGCTGGATATTTATTTCAGGAGAGGAGAGGCATTTACAAAGAATAGCTGTATAACCAAAAACCTCCTTAACAGATTCATTATTTTTAAACCTATTGTACCTTTATTTTCAAATAACATATTAACATCATACTATGGTGTATGGCTGAAAGTAGTAGGACTACTAAATCAGAGAGATAGGTCTGCAGAACTGGAAAGCTCCTTATTTAATCACATTTTTTGTGTGAGATTCTTTCCCAGAACGCAACCAAAAAAACAAATAGTTTTTGGTTTTTTTTCATCGTCTGACCATTTGCTACAATGAATACCTTAGTTGATTCTGGCAATCAGATTTGCTTTTCTTATTCATAGTAACAATCTGTGTAGAGATAATTAATTTTTGAGCCACTTCTACTGTGAAACACTTTAGGCATGGTGGCTGCTGACTTACTTGCATGTTTTACGTACCAAAGTGGCAGAAGAGAGATCAGACGACGTTACAGTACAACTTTCTATATAAGACAATTTCAGATTGTTGTAAAGGTCAGCTTATTACATTTGCACAATACCAAATCAGATAACTGGTGTTTATGATAGAATTTCGCTCAGATTACAGCTTGGTTGAAATGATATTTTTCAGGTAATTTTAATTCCTTTTTCTCACTCTTTTACAGTTGAGTAACTTGACAGAGATACATGATCAAATCAGTGGCATGGCTCGTTGTCCTTACAGTCCTCAGCACAACTCTACCGCTCTTCTCACTTCCAGTGGGGAATTATATGCTGCTACAGCCATGGATTTTCCAGGAAGGGATCCTGCTATTTATCGCAGTCTGGGGGCCCTTCCACCTCTCCGCACTGCCCAGTACAACTCCAAGTGGCTGAATGGTGAGTGTTGGTGAACCATAAGACTCACCTTTTTTTAACCCATGTTCTCCATATTCACGGTCTTGAAATTACATTCTGAGAATTTGAAACTTTTTAGAGTATTGCTTATCTAATTGTAAAATTATTTTATAGAATACTTTTTAAAAATTATTTTGCTAGTATAAGTATTATGTCAATTATAGTTGCAGTTTGTAGATGTTCACTTAAATATTTAAGTCATGTTTACAGGCACGGGGATGAGCTGTCCTGTATTGCTCAGATGCGCTTACATGGCAAAGTTGAGTCAGCCAAGAGCAGTAGCTTTCCTTGAGCATTCTTTTGTTGGGATCTTCAGAAACCTAACATGGAGAATACAGTATAGAATGGACTGAATTCTGGCTTTCCTTGCAAGTCCCAGCCCTGAAAAGCAGAAAACGTTGTGCTTTCAAGCTTCTTAGGTGGCAAACTAACATATTTGATGCTTATTATAGTCAAAGGATAGGGACTAGTCGGCAAAACATACCATAAAATTGTGTTGTAGCAATGTATCATGGGTGTTAATCACCTGATGAGGATTTCCAGCTGGGAGAAGCTGTAAACAGGTAGGTAGGTATTCCTGAGATGTCACAGGGTCAATTGCCATTTTGTATATTACAAAAAATAATCAGAAACTTCTCAAATTAGAATTCCTTAACATGAAATGTAAAATTATGTATATTATAATTTGTCCATGCTTGTCCCAGTAGAAAAAAAACCCACAGATTTTCCTAATACATGACACAACAGTCACTACTCCCACAGTGCATTTCATGTTATGGTGGGATTATTCTCATCTTTGAAATTAAGTACAAATATAAACCCTTCTAGCTTCAGAACATTAGGTCAGATGCAAGTGATTTTGCATATTTCAGTTCTCATATAATGTGAAATCTGCATTGTGCATATTTGCTTGGTGTATGTTCCTTGTACGAAGAAGCCATCAGAGGTAGCTTGGAGAAATTTGTGACCTTCTCTGAAGGTCAGCCAATTTTAGAACATTAATTAACAAAACAAAACCAAACTGCATGGAACATAACAGAATTACAGCAGTGCAAAATAAATGAGAGAGGAAAAATGAACTTGTTATATAGATATCCCTGTTTAGGCACCTTTTGTCCACATAGCCGTGATATTGGAACTAATTGCTGTGCCACACCTGGGTGCTTCTGTCAAAGGGAAAAAATTCTTCATATTGAATTTTCAGTTCAACTGAATATGGTTTATGCCAAAGGGCACACTAAGCTTTCCTTCCAGACTCGTCTAATTAATCAGATTCACTGTATTTACATTTTGTCTATTTAAAGTTTCAGCTGCACCTATGCATTCTCCATTAGAGCTCCTTCTTCTGCCTCAAAACTGTTTAGAATTAAGTTGCCAGGGAAGTGTGGCTTTTATGTTTGGAGAGGAAGAACAAGATGAGTTTTGTAATTGGAGCCAGATCAAGCAAATCCAATAAAAGGCTGGAAGCAACCCTGTTACCTACATGACAGGGAGGGACAATGTCTTCTGGGGTAGCTAAGTTAAGGATTCATTTGCTTGAGTTGGGGATTCATCTGCTTTTATGTCAATTTCTCTGCTCATATATGACTCAGTGCCAAGAAACTGCATTAGTTTTTCAGTTCTTGGATGATAGTGAAGATTTTGCAGCTTTCACTGAGAAAGTAACACAGATAATCCTGCAAGAAAGTAAGGCATCAACTGGAATGGAAGCATCCTAGTCAGTATTTGTTCAGCAGCTGTAGCTGATGGTTACTGTAATACAGCCTTGTTTTAGGCTGTGCATGCACATGTGAATGTTTTCTACTTAAAAAAAGTTTTTCTTTCACATCCATGTTTCCCTCAGAGGCACAGTGTTTTTTCTGACTTCGATTTTCTGTTCTGCAATTCACATTGGACCAACTCAAATCATCTCTGTGGGTGATGGCAGTGCTCTAAAACACAGCTGACTGTCTCACTCTGTGAGTTATTACTATGCAATAAAGGCACTGTTGATTTTAATGGCTAGCACACTTCTCAGTGTGTTCAGGGGTTTACAATACTGTCAGTCAGCCCATATGCTTAGGCAATCTGCTCTCAGTGTTCAGTGTAACTTGTAGTGAATGAACTTGACATGGGAAGCTCTGAATCTTCATCACAGAAGAAACCTTGTTCCTAATCTTAATTGTCAGAAGGTGTGTAATCACAGGAACAATGACACACAGTATGGGAGGAGAAAACAGAGCTGATGTGTCATGTCGCTGGGGCAAGATCCCATATTACCATGCTGTGATTTCAGCTTCTGGAAACACAAATGTTTGTGTGTGATATCTAAGTTGATGGCCCGTCTGAGCTTCCACATTCATTCTAGTTCCATCAAAGTCCTTTATTTATTATCAGCCTTCTACTGGAGGCCTGGTAGATCTGGAAGCAATTCATATCAGCTGAATAGGTAAGTTAGCAGCATATGTTACTGAGCATCATTCTGATCAGGTGCTTGACCTTAGTTCACTTTCATTTCTGTACTATCATTTTCTTGATGCACTCAACACTGAATTATCTGGGGAATGAAGAATTGGGGTAGCTTGGTTAAAAATATGAATTATTCAGGATATGTGTAGAAGTAAGCTACAAGAATATACTGTGAGTACAACTGAAGGAAAAAAAGAAAGTTCAATGATCTCATGGTATGTGAAGCACAAAGATCTTGAGCAGGCATTGATCCAAAAGTGTAGATGGACAGCACAGCAACACTGCCAACACAGAAAATCTGTGTTGACTCGAGCTAGTTATTGTGAACCCATCTTAGAGGGTCTCTGAATATGCTTTTGTTTACCCACTAGACAGTCTGCTGACAATATTTGAGATTTGATTTCCTTGAATTCTGTCTGTTTTGACAATTTTTAATAGCAGATAGGACAGTTGGCCACATGTTACAAATATCTACCCACGTCCTGAAAGTTTTTTCTATATCAGAAAATTTTAGAGTGTAAACAGTTATGTCGTCTTCAGTGATGGAGGGAAAAAGCATCTGGAGGCAGTTACTGAACTTGGTCTCTTTTAACACAGAGAGTAGTAATCTATTCAGCTCTTGATTATCTCTGAACACAACTACCAGTTATAATTTTTTTTACCTCAGAACGTCACTTCTCTTCTACAAAAAGAAATTCATGTTCTGCTTATGACACCTAATTCTGTATTCCTAGTACTCCTATAGACAATGTTAAATGCAGTGAGCAGATTTTTTAACCACGGTTATCACCATGTGGAGATTCTGCTCTTCTCCATGAGGAGATGCCATTGAAAAACCAGACTATCTTAGTGCTATGACCTGAGCGTTCACCATAGTTCAACAGATCTACATGTTGGGTTGCTCACAAAGGATTTGTCAGCTGACAGTAAAGAGAGGCTCTGTGTTATCCTCATCTTTCTTGCCCATCCTGTTAGTAGTCTGTAACTCAATGACTATTCTCAGCCAAGCAGAATGCATTCACGCAGATAAGTTAAAAACTGATGCAGAATAGTGCTCATCCCATCCTACAGCCCAGCTAACTGCAGGATAATAAACCTGAAAATGTGAAACAGAGAACCCACCTCTCCCTCTCATGCTGTCATGTTTTGGCCTTCTCTTTTCTCATGTAGAGAAAAAAGTAATGCTTGAAGTTACTCGAATGAATATATGTGTGTACAAATGAGGAAGGTAGAAAGGCTGCTTACCAGTAATCTATTCTTTAAGGCATATTGTTCTGCTACCTACTGCCCTTTGTCTTTCTCTCTGATTCTGTTCAGCTACTTCTGTGCTTGAGAGAAACAATTTGAGGTAATACAGTGCACACTGAGGGTTGTGTCTAAAGTGGACAGCTCTTGCATTGATTTCTTCTTCTGATGAATGCAATCAGCAAGACCTTGAGCTGCATCTAACTGCTCAGGTCAGTAAAGGGCAGCATGTTGCTAGAACATTTTAAAATTGCCTTTGTAGTATTTAATAACAAGAACAGTCAGCCTTAGCAGCCTGTTTTGGACATAATTAAATGATAACAAATAAATCTTTCATTAAGAAAAAAACTGCACATTGATTTGCATCTGGCAAGCTGTTTGAGTTCCTTTAAGCTCTTAGTGTAACACAGAGTTTAAATCATAGCCAAAGTTGACTGTTACAGTGTGCTTCTAATTGGACTTTGTGAAGTTGATCTGCAAAGTGCAGCAGGGGCAGAATTTGTCATTGTTCACTCTAGAGGACAGAAGTAAATGGAATAGTTATACTTGTAGTTCACAAGATGCAGTGAGTCCAGATTGGTGAAGAAAAGCCTCCACTGCTTAGAAACTTTTTCTATAATCCAACATCTAAGTAAAGATTTTCCTTCTTTCGTCTTCTCAGTTCAGTAAATCTGATGCCTCAGTGTGAAAGTTTACATTAGTTTATATTGTTTATTTGCTTCACTTAACAAATAAAAGGGCAAAACAGATTAAAGAAAAACCTGAAATCCCAATCAATCTCTTTCTGCTTCATCACACAGAGAAATACTGGGACATTTGGTTTCACAATTTCCCAGATGCCTTTGCTTACAACTGCTTGGTTCTCCAAGTATCTTGAAATACATTGATGCAGTTTTCTTTATCATAGACATACAGTGATAGCTGCTATTGGAACATGTTAAATAAATAAAGACTTTGTTCTAAATATCAAGCCACTTAATCAGTAGAAAGATCATAGATCACTAAATGTAATCTTAGATTGGATGTAGTCCCAAACAACAAAAAAATTAGAGTTTTGTACAGATTAGAAGCCTTTCCAACTGAGAAGAGTACAGAAATGTTTGGATTCTGCTCCACTGGTAGACATAATATTATCACTTTTTCCTCTTGCTGCCATAAGCATTTGGTTATTACTCTTAAAGTAGTTTTTCGGAGATCACTTTCTTAAAAATCTTTTACATAATAAAAAGCATATTAATCTAGAACAGGTACTTTTGTTCTTCACAAGTAACAGTAAGGTGGCTTGGTTAAAAGGTGGTTTAATACAATGTCTGAATGCATTCCTATTATTGTTTGCTAGCAGATTTTTATTATAACTTTTGCTGCTACTAGGATATGTGGAGAGAAATTATGACCCAAGAACAAAAATTAATTTTTTCGGTTTTGTTTTCAAGGATTAATGGAAATTGCTATAATAACTCAGGGTTATCCTTTCTTTTTTCCCATTTTTTAATGAAAAGTTTTGTAATTACCTAGTGCAAACTTTTCTTATTATGTAATATTTTATGTAACTCAAAACCAGTGTGCTCTTGAATGTGCAATTTGGTCTTTAGGTTTTAGATAAGAGACATGACTGAAAATATGCAAAGCGTATGCTACCAGTCGTTGCTTATTTTGCATGAAATAATTACTTTCCTTTGGTTGTACGGCCCATAAGGTTGGTTCTGTTCTTTTATGTGTATCAGCCTTTTTGCCAGTATCCTAAAAAGGGAGGGAAATGTATTCTGCTTTTGAAACCCAACCTTAGACTTCTTCACTGGAGCTGCTACTACAGAAAAAATTTCAGCAGTTGTGCTGTGTTTTTCCTTTCAAAGCTGTACATATTCTCCCAGATGGCAATGACAGAGTAGTAGAGCAGTAAGCCGATGAGAGATGAAGGTGCCTCCCTGACTTCTCTTCTCTAATGCCAGACTAAGTAATTAAAAGCAACTTTACAGCATTTTCTTACTGGTCTAAACTGGAATCATAGAATCATTTTAGTTGGAAAAGACCTTTAGGATTATTTAGTCCAAGTCCACCACTAAACCATGTCTCTAAACACCACATGTACACATCTTTTAAATACCTCCAGGAATGGTGACTCAACAATGGGCAGCCTTTTCCAATGCTTGACAAACCTTTTGGTGAAGAAATTTTTCCTAATGTCCAACCTAAACATCCTCTGATACAACTTGAGGCCATTTCCTTTTGTCCCTATCTCTTGTTACTTGGGAGAAGAGAGTGACACCAACCTCTCCACAACTTCCTTTCAGGTAGTGGTAGAGAGTGATAAGGTCTCCGCTGAGCCTTCTTTTCTCCAGGTTACACAATCCCAGTTCCCTTGGTTGCTCTTCATTGGACTTGTTCCCTACACTCATCACCATTTTTGTTGACATTCTTTGGATGCATTTCAGCACCTCAATGTCCTTCTTGTAGTGACAGGCCCAAAATGGAACACAGTATTCTAGGTACAGCCTCACCAGTGCCAAATACAGGGGGATGAGCACTTCTCTATTCTTACTGGCCACACTATTTCTGATAGAAGTCACAATGCTGTTGGCCTTCTTAGCCACCTCAACCTACACTCCCAGGTCCTTTTTCACCAGGCAGCTTCCCAGCAGCCACTCTTCCCAAAAACTGCAGTACTGCATGCTATTGTTGTGACCCAAGTGCAGGACCCAGATTATAGAGACAGGCAGTACTTCCCATGAAGATGGGATATTTTTTCTGCTTACCTACTCTAGCTAAAATAACAAGATCCACCTTCTGTTTATGAAAAGACTAGGAGGCTACTGAGGACAGAGTCTGCTCACCTGTATCTTATCTAACCTGCACATGTCAAGTGCCAATTGGAAAGGCCTTTGATTGTTTCCCTCCCTACAAAATCAGATCACAGAAAAAAAAAAAAAAAAAAAGAGATACAGGTAGTCCAAATGTTTGGACATAAATGGGTAAGCCATTCTAATAGGGTTTTTTTTCCTTACCATATCTACTGGGTGATAAAATCTGCTCAAATAAAGCTAGAGTTTTGTTCTTGTGTATGTGAAATTCTGGATTCAGAGTTTAAAGTAACCATCCAAACTTCAGCATCTTTTGGTAGATCCCTGTAGCCCAGACCTCTAGAGGTTCTGAATGAATTAAGGTAGTCCTCTATACTTTTGATCCTTATACATCGCACAATATACTGCTATGAGAAGTGTCTATCGGGTGAATGTAGGTGACACAAAATCCACTGAACTCCAGATGGGATTCTCAAGGACTTAAGTAGATATTAGATTAGAGCAGAGAATGGTTTCTGTCACTAAGTGTGTCACTGGCAAATTTACATCAGCAAAATGATGTAATAAATTGCAAAATACTGTGCCATGTAAGAACACTTTACCTTGAAAATGGAGGAGATTTATTTGAAATAGACAGCAGATAATAAACCAAGGCATTTTGTAATACCATATTTGAAAACTATTTTTCAGAAAAGAAATAATTGCATTTCAATATTTATTAGAGTGCATCCGGAAAATGTAATGTCTAATGTGTGCATCCACTTTTATGATTATGCTGAATTGTATTATAAAATCTATCAGCAAAGTAAGAGAATATTGGAAAAAATGTCTGGCATACACAGCTTTAGTGTATTTTTCAGTCCTTGCTCTTCCATACCCATAAAATATTCAATTCAGCAAAAGGAAAATAATGTAAAAGAAATCACAGAGAGCTGAGGCATTGCAGAAGAAATAGTAGTCAAAATAGACAGGTAGCCAGCTTTGCTATGGCAGACTAACACTATAAGCATGATAATTACAAAACACAGAGGAAAAATAGCTATTAATAAACAATGATTTCTGCCAGTTTTATGTCAGAACTTAACGTTTTACAGTTCAGCTCCTGAAGATGGATGTAACATGACGATTACAGGCTGTATATTACTTCTAAGATGTTTAATGTTGTAGAGAAATTTTACTCTTATGGTTAAGATTTGTTCTTAAACATTCATGAGCAGTGATGCATTGGTCAGCCCAGTGCAATATCTGTACTGTTTTCAACCAGTTGCAGAGGACTACACTAAATGAATATACTTAATGAATATACATGAATGGCAGAATGCTAACAGGAAATAGATTTCATTAATTATGACAGCAAGGTGAAAGAAAATAAAATAGGCTGGTACAGTTGGAACCTAAATTCTTTCCATTATTTTAAGTTTCCATTTTGGAGAGCATTTCTTGCTTGAGATTGAACCCTATTAAAAAAAAACTTGATATATATGTTCCTAGAATTTAATGCCATTAAGTATTTGGCTGAGTACAAATATTTGGAAGAAATGGGTCTTTAGAGGCCAACAGTATGAGGGTGTGATTCATTGATGTAATAAGGTCAATGAATAAGCTCCAAACAGGTGTCGTTCACCACTAGACCAGTATTTAGACTTCTAAAATTTTGAATATCTTATACATGCATATTTCTATGCGTGTGTCTTATTTGAGATAGATAGATATAATTTAATCTATGTCTAGATCTGACAAAGTTCTGATTTTAGCCTTCTTTACATTTCTGAGGCTAATTTCACTTTTGACTATGTCTCTGAATGAATCACACTTGAGATGTGAGTGGTCATTTCTCTCAGGGACAGTCAGTGGAAATCACAGCTCTTTCTTGCTCAGAGTAGGCTTTAGTATTTATTATCCTTAAGGTTAATTGCTTTTACCTCCAGAAAGAAAGACAGATATTTCCCTGTCATTTGGTTCACTCAGGGAACAGTAACATTGACTAACTAGGTAAATTAAATCATATTAGTGTACTTTAGAGGATGTGGAGTTTTAAAAGAGTAAAGAACACAAGCCAGCTTTCTTGTTGCAAAGCTCAGGAAGTGAGTAGAGGCCAGGACTGCTTCAGATTCTCTCACAGATCTCTCTCAGGCTCCTGTTTCCCATTGCTCCTCCCAGAGAAAGTGTTTGTATGGTTCCTCTCATCCTTTTACCCACTCAGACTACATCCCCACCACTAAATAAAAATAAAGAAAATAAGGAAATAAGCTTAAGCACGACACCCTTCATCATCTGTGTTGCTTGATTGTTGGCTCACTTCCCAGACTTGTTTTAGACCACTTGAGCTACTGCTTTCCCATTGAAAACCTGTGTGAGACTCAGGGAGAAGTTTGATTTATACACCATTAGCATGAGGCAGTACAGGTGGGGCTGCTTTATTTGGCTCCTTCCACCCTCCAGAGTGCCCCATCCCATTCCCAGTAAGCTTTGCAGTCCTGAATCCCCCTGTCTGTCCTTACACAGCCTCCCAGGACATGCAGCACACCCTTGCTTTCCTGCTACAAGAATGCCATTGTCTGGGCTGCAGCGTCAGCGTGTGCTGCGTGGCAGAGCTGCAGCCTAGAGCCCAGCTGCAGGAGCAGGCGGCACTGCCAGGCAGCATCAGCGTGTGGCCAGTCTGGCAGCGTGTGTGGACTTGGTCTCTTTGGTCTCCGAGTTTTCTGGGGTGGGGTGGAAAGGCAGAATAATCTAAAGGGAAGCATTGTCTCTTCCTGGTAAGTGCCTTCTCATTGAGAACAGAGATTGTGCTCCCTTGAACATTAGGTTTGTTTCCAACCTTTAGCAAAACAAATTATTTCAGATTAAAACACTCTCTGTACTTGCTACGGTACAGTCATATATTTTGCAATAACTTAGAAGAGTCTGTGGGGAAGTGTCCTTGTAGGACAGTCATGCTGCTTTATAAAGGAAGCTGTAGAGGTTCCCAGGCTTTGTGCTGAATAAGCAAACTTCAGAAATAGCCCGCTACGGTGTGTTTGCCCAGAGGTTGCACTAACTAGCCACCTACAGCTTCCAATGCACGGGCTTGTGTATCTGTGTAGCACTGCTTCATGTTGTACAATGGAGGATCTTTGTTATATCACACTGACAACCCATTTTCTCACTTTCCTGATTCCATGGTTCTCTTTAATTTGGGAAAATCTAGTCAGCCTGACACATCCATAAGCTGAATATATAAAAAACTTATAAAGATCATATACGATACTCATGACATTATTACTGTTTGACATTCTCATGTTGTTCCATACTAGCTATGTGCTGTCATGTAGCAGAATCCTTGCACTTTTACTGGTGATGTAATAATTCACAACTGAGATGCATTTACCCTTCCAGAACTGTTTGCAAATTCAGCAGGAGCTGAGAGAATCGCTTCATTTCCTGCATTAAGAACTGGTATAGAAAGGCCTCATATCACCAAATAGCAGTTCACAGCACAGTATTTGAAAACATATGAACTAGTTTTTCCTAGATGGGAATCTCCCTTTTGCTTTGAAGCTTTGAAGTGATTCAGTTCACTTTTCCCAAAAATGAAATTAAATAAATAAAGTCTGACATGATAATCCTTCCATATCCACAGAATTCCCCAAGGCAGCTCTGAGATTATTACATTGCATGCAAAGAAAAACAGTTTTCACAAGTTTCAGTAGCAGGTCATATTTTCCTTAGTTCATAATTAATAAAGTATATACATAGATGTTTGCAGATGTATATATTGTTTTGTCCTGGTTTGAGTTAGAACAGAATTCTGTTCAATTATTTTACTTTTCAGCTCAGTCTCTTCTGACTAACTGCACTTTCTGAAGTTAACAACAGATTTTGGCATACAGTGTCTGCTTCTAGCAGTGATAATGCAGGTCAGCAGGAGCAGGGAGGGGATCATTCCTCTGTACTCGGCTTTGGTGAGGCCTCACCTCAAATACTGTGTCCAGTTTTGGGCCCCTCTCTACAAGAAGGATGTTAAGGTGCTGGAGAGGGTACAGAGGGGGGCTGTAGAGCTAGTAAAGGGTTTGGAGCATGTGTCTTATGAGGAAAGGCTGAAGGATCTGGGGCTGTTTAGCCTTGCGAAAAGAAGGCTGAGGGGAGACCTTATTGCCCTCCACAACTATCTGAAGGGAGGTTGGCAGGAGTTGGTCTGTTCTCCCTGGTGACATGTGACAAAACAAGAGGGAATGGCCTGAAGTTGAACCAGGGGAGGTTCAGACTGGATATTAGGAAGCATTTTTTTACAGAAAGGGTTGTCAGGCATTGGAATGGGCTGCCCAGGGAGGTGGTGGAGTCACCATCTCTGGAAGTGTTTAAGAGCTGGGTAGATGATGTGCTTAGGGACATGGTTTAGTGGTTTTGATAGGGCTGGGAATAAGGTTGGACGTGATGATCTTGAAGGTCTCTTCCAGCCAAAACTATTCTATGATTCTATGATAATGCTCCATCTTTAGAGTTATTAGCAAGGATTGGTGTGCAGACCAAGGTCACTGATAAGTCTTCTGTACCACATTGGGGGTGCAGAAAGCAAAAGACTGCACCTGCAGGGTGGAGTGGACAGGACAGGAGACCCTAAATTGTCCAACAAAGTATTCCATCCCATATATGTCATATTTGGTATAAAGGTGAGGGATCATGAGGGTCAAGCTAAGAGTTACATTCTTAGTTACTCAGTTACATGCTAGTCTGGAATAATGGCATGGTGGCAATGCAGAAGCAGAGTTAACACAACAGAGAAAGCAGTTACATTGTAAGAATGCCCAGATGTGAAGAAGAAAAACTCAGTGATGCTTTAGATGGTAGAATACAGTGAGCCTCAGCCAGGGCTATGCAGCACACTCATGTGCGATAGACACCCAGAGCAGACATTCTGTCCTAGCCATGTTCATGTACCTCTTAATCCTGGCTGGACATGAGCTGGCCTGCTCAGATATCATGGGGCAATTCCTAGCAAGGATAATATGTGTTTTTCTAAATCTAATGCTCAAAGATAAATCCAACTTCTACACTAACATCACTGCATGTATCAGAAGGAGGCTTAAATAATCTTTTCTTCTGTTATTTTCAGAACCAAATTTTGTGTCATCTTATGACATTGGTAACTTTACCTACTTCTTCTTCCGGGAGAATGCAGTAGAACATGACTGTGGTAAAACAGTCTTCTCTCGTGCTGCTCGGGTATGCAAGAATGATATTGGAGGCAAGTTCGTGTTGGAGGATACCTGGACTACCTTCATGAAAGCTCGTCTGAACTGCTCTCGTCCTGGAGAAATTCCATTTTACTATAATGAACTACAGAGCACTTTTTTCCTGCCAGAATTGGACTTGATCTATGGGATTTTTACCACTAATGTGTAAGTAAATCCCACAATATATTTTATTTTCTTGCTGTTTGTCGCAGTAAAAAGTAAAGCTTCTGAGCTGTTCTCTTCTGCATATGCCAAATAAACATCCTAAATTCAAACTGTTGTTTTGTCCAATCCACTGTCCTCTTGTGAATGTGTCAGTTACAAACACTTCCCAAATCAGTTGTTGAAGGTGTGTGAAGGATGGAAGAATTCTTAGTATTTCCTTACAGCAGGGAATCAGTTGTGTTTAAGACTAGTCAGTCATCTTTTTCATACCTTCTTATAAAGAAATTATTCTTTTATTTTGCACACTATTCTAATAACATAAATACAATATGCATTCATGAAATAAATATTTTATAATTGTAATGTGGCGTGATCATGAATTTGACATGGGATAATGTTAACCATGTCAGGAAGAGCTCATCTTACCTAAAGCAGTGCAAGAGGTGCTCTTATGTATTTTATTTTAATTTACTTTAATATGTGAGTTTGACAATCAAGCCAAGAACTTAATCTGATTTTAACTGAACCTGTTATATCAACAAGATAAATTTTGAAATGTACAGTTTGGTCTTAAAAATGGAAATTTGTTAAATATTAAACATTGGACATAAAAGCTCCCTAGACTCTGATCTTAATAGCAAGAGTTGCTTAACTCTTAGCAAAAAAAGACATTAATCTCAGAAATGTCCTTTGTTACTTTAAACATGGTAACTGGAGTTCATATGGAGAGCAGCCTATCTCTTATGTCTGTGCAGCCCAGTGCTTGGACCACTAGAAGAAAGTTTCAGATTTTGGTTTCTGATTCTCTTACTTGCCTGCAGTGTCTTGCTGTGTAAGTCAGTTTTGCCTAGAATTTTAGAAGTTACTTGGGTAACTAAAATGTAGATCAGTGCCCCTTACTACTGCTGCAAACACCTGGATATCTACCATCTATAAATATCCATTAACCAAGTGGAAACAGTCACCAATTAATGCCAAGAAATTATAATCCCTAAGTATTTTAGACAGTGATCATGAATTTGAGCTTACGATAGTTTTCATGGTTTTGATACAGTCCTTTATTAATACATCTAGGCATCTTCCAGACTCAGGCTCCCTGCCTGGGCCGGCAGCTCAGGCTGTGAGCATGACTAGTGAGGGACTGCTTGCCTCAGGCTGTGACAATTCCTGACTTGTGACATCAGATAATGTGCTTAACCCTGTTCCTGCAATGGAGTAATGTAGTGAATCTAAATGCTGCTTTTTAAAAGACAACAGTAGAGACTGTGGGACTACTGGTGATGAGAAAATTTGATGTAATTTTCATCAGTAATTTTAATTTCATTGATTTGTTTTACTAGCTGGTTTGAGTCTTAGAAGGCAGGTGTTTCTCAGATGGCATGTTCATACACTGTTCAACATGATCTTTCATGACAAGTCAAAATAGTCTTGACAAACTCCTGCCACAGAAAGCCTGACCAGAGGAATTCTGCTGCCGAAAATCAACAGGGCTTTGGCCATGGAAGGGGACTGTTGTTTTTCTCTCAGAAGAGCTATCCTGACAATATGGGGAATGATGGATTTTCCTGTGCTACAAATTCCACAGTTTCTGAGGTTGAGTAAGGATATCAGGGCTGCCATGAGCATACTCTGTCTTTTCTGAAAATGGACTTGCTAATTTAAGCCCACACTTTGCCACTTGAAAGTAGACAGTATTTGAAACCTTGGTGCTAATTTCTTCTTCCCCATGGACCAGTATTCTGCTTTGCCCAACAGAGATGGACTGTTCAAAGAGGAATTATCTACAACTGTTTGGGAGTGGGGTTTTTTGATAGCTCTGTTTAAATTATATTTGTTCATGTCATCGTATATTGTAACTGAATTTCTGGAGATTGTTGAAATGTTGCAAAGTTAGAATTGCTTCCCCGTGTTGAATACCTGTTCACAGATACCTGTATAACCCATGTGATCCACCTTTAATATCTGCAACCTGATGGTGGAAAAGCACTAGGATTTCCCATGAGGGGGAAATAACATATTCCTTTCTGTTGGTGTAACAGCATCAGAAATTACTGAACCACATTCAACATTCTTCAGTCTCAGTATCTTCAGAATTGCAATGACTTTATTGTACCCTAATTTTTTTTTTTAAATATACTGTGAATATAATTCAATATATTTGCAGAGAAAAAAAAAATTATGCACTTCAGTTACTATTACTCAATCTTTTTTGACTGAGTAATAGCAAAACCTGCTTTCTTTACATGTGGTTGACTATTCTACTATAGTCACCGCTTCATACCGAAGCTTATTTGTTTCTTTCAGACTCTCTGAAAATCTGTAAGCAGAATTCTAATGTCCTTTAAGGACTTTAAGAAATTTAAGATGACGTTGGTATGGTTAATAATATTAGTGAGCTGCATTTAGTCATAGTTTATATAGGCAATGAATTATCAAATCCAATGATAATTGATTCTGCAGAAATTGTTAGCATGAAACTTCAAGTTTTGGGGTTTCTTTGAAACTAGAGTGACAAGCATAAGAAAGCAAATTGCTCTTTGGTCCTACTCATAAATCCATATGTCATAACTCTTTCTTCCAGTTGTTGGTAGATTTGATCCCCTGGGGTTATTTTTCCTTTCCATCATTTTAGAATTTCTATAGTAGGCTTTCTTAAACCTTGTGTAAATTACAGGCTAAGTTTGAAAAAAAAGAAAAAAAGAATGCTGTGTAGATCACTTGTCAGTAGTCTTACCTGCAGTGGAAAATCTGTGCAACTGCCACCTTCATTATCTATCCCTTTACCTAAATTGTGGAAAAGAACAATGCAGTTTTCCATGGTCACTCTCATAACTTTCATAGTCACTGGATTATATTCTTTACAATGTGCAGAATTACTTTATTGTCATGTATATCAGATTTTCAAGACAAGAACAGGGAAACTGTATGTTTGGTTTGTCTGCTGTTTATTTCTGCTTATTCCTCTAACAGGATATCTTTGAAGTATTGAGTCCAAGTTGTTCTCTTTTGATGGGTTTGTTTCTGGAACTTGCATTCTTACTGCTGTACAACATCTCTTGGAAGACAGGATTTTTGTGGAGGTGTCTTATCCAGAGGTTTCATAGGGTCTAGAGGCATACCATATATTGAAAATCCTTACTGCTGTCTTGCTGTCATTGGTTGTACTGAAGAAACGTTAATGTGCCCTGAGAATAATCTCATCCTAAACTTTATAAGGAAAGTTTCCCTAATGCATGTGATTATGTCTGGAAATATAGCCTTGTGGTCTTAGAGCAGGAGGTAGGAAGTTCTGAGCTTCTCTCACACCAGCTACTTAGGTTGACAAAAAAAAATTTAAATCCAATATCTGTGCCTAAAGCATCACAACATATATCATTATCTTGAGATAACATCTCCTGGATGATCATATTGGCTTTGTTAATTGCTTGAAGGATTGAAGAGTTACTGCCTTTTAACTTATTTTTCAGCAAATTAATTTCTTATTGTTATTTCTTTGGTTAATGTTTATATTTCTTTTGCAGGAACAGCATAGCAGCCTCAGCAGTTTGTGTTTTCAATCTGAGTGCCATAACTCAGGCCTTTAATGGACCCTTCAAATACCAGGAAAACTCTCGCTCTGCTTGGCTTCCCTATCCCAATCCTAATCCTAATTTTCAGGTACAGATATGTGGGAGGACAATAGTTTACATGAGGTTTTTTCAAAGTGCTGCATGGTTCATAGTTAATAAGTCCAATTTTGCAGTATGTTATAGCCTAAGACCTTAAAAAATAACTGAAGAGAGAGATAAAATAAAAAAATAATAATGAAAAAAAAAATAGAGGGCTGAAGAGGCCCTCTTATTTCAACATACTTAATTTTACTTTTATCTTTCCACAAAATAGTTTGGGTTGAAAAGCAGATGTGCTTTGGGGGTTAGGAGAAAGAAGGCTTAACTTCAACCTCTGTCAAAATGAAACACTATAGTTATCTGTCAAGGTAATGTTAATTCCTGGCTGAGTATGATCAAACTGTTTTTTATGTTGTATTTGTTCTATCAGAACCTGGAAAGGAAACATTGTGTGATAGAAAAGAGAAAAGGAGCGGGGAGGGGGGCAAAGGGGGAGTGGAGAGAATTTTGTATATTTTCCTATGCAAGGTGGTCCACACTCCCTGAAGAGTCCGATTAAAAGAATTTGTGATGTGGTGTGCCCCTCATTGGAACTTGTCAGCCTCAGAGAGTGTAATAATCTGCAGTTGGCTGGCAGCAATAAAACTAGTCAAAGGTGGGTCACTCAGTGGAATTTTCTACAAAAAGAAAAGGGTATTTCAGGTAAGCACGTGTAGATTATTTTCTTCTGCATAGTCACCACTCCTACTAGGACGATTTTAGTGATTGTGACTCTAGCAAGGGAAACATAAGTGAAAACAGCATTAATTTAGTCATTAACAACAGTAACTTTTGACCGAGATACTTAAGTGTATTCACCTTTATCCACCTTTCACCTTCCCTAAATCTCAGTGCAATTTCATGAGTTCAGTGCTGCTTCTCTAACAGTCTTCCCCATATTCTTGTAAGAGTTATGAGATCTTTGCAAGCATGAAACAGAATCACCCACTGGGGATTGTGGGTAGTTTTAATTACTTCCTGATTTATACAAATGAAGGAAAATCAGGCACTGAATTTGCACTGAATTACAGGCCAGAGCCATATTACCTTTCCATAATAGTGTATTTGGCATTTGCCCCAAGTGACAAGACACCATTTAAGTAAGCCATGTTGCAGAAGAGGGCTATAATTGTATATAGCTTTTTACATATTGTAGAAATACTTGTATAGTCAAAGTAGTGATAGTAAAATGCTCTAAGTAAAATCAAATTTTTTGAAGACAAAAGCCTGAAGAAAGGGTTATGCATAAAAGTCTTACCTTCTTTCTGACTAGTTGAGCCAGTCCAATAAAAGTTATTAAATTCTCCCTACAAATCTTGTACTAATGTTTTGATAATTATTGTGCGAGCACCCCATACAGTAGAAAGTAGTGTATGTACAAAGATGACAGCCTGGTGGCTGTGTAAAATCAATTTAAGGCTCTACTGTGCTGTCAGTGCTCATCTCTAAGTCTCAGTCAAGACTCAGGTGTTGAAGAAATGTCTTGCTTGGGTGGTCTGGAATTTTTTAATATGGCTGGTACTTCATCCGGTTTACAAGAATAGTGGCAACAAGTTGTATCATATCTCATTGAGCAGCAGGTTTGCAGGCCAATCCTAGTGTTAAAAGCTGTAATGTGGCCTTTTACAACATAGTAGAGAAGCCAATTGACATTAACTGATCTTTAGGTGTCATTAGTGATGTTAAACTTCTGCTCTTTTGTAGGTGCTATCTTTTATTCTGTTCATTTTATTATTTTTTTTGGTTGGATTTCTGGCTTCATAACTGCAGCAGTGATGTATTCCAGCCGCTACTCTAATGCTTAGAGCTGGGTGTAACCATTTATTGTGAATTGATGGTGCTTTAGAGTGCATACTTCACATAGATGGGATATATTCATTGGCAGAGTCACTGGTTTCCTTCTCAAAAAGAAGGATTTTTCTTTTTGTAGAGCCCATATGATAAAATATCAGAAGTTCTCTTTGTGTAGTCTCAGAAGAAGAATTATCCTCAGGGTATTCAGCTACTCAGCAGTAACAGTCAGAACTTTGTGGTCTGAAGGAAGACTACTGCTATGTAGTGGTAATTACATCAGGCATAGTAGTTCCAAGACTGTATTATATTAATGAAATATTTTCCATATTAGAATCTGAGTTTCGAGGAACACTGTTTTTTTCCAGAGATTGTTGCTTCTCTTTACACAGGACAATTTCCATCCTAAGACCAAGGACCATATGTATTTTAGTTTACTATGAGTGTTCTAGCTGGAATCTTTTCTTGTTTCATAGATTCAGAAAAAATCCTCTTTGGTACGGTTTATATTTTTTCACTGGCCTGACATCCAGGGTTCTCACAGATCAAGTACTTGTTTCCTTCCAGTTGCTTAAATGTCTTTCCTCATCATATGATCTCTCATTATGAAATTATCTATTTTAATTTTTCTTAAAATTTCTGTATTTGGAACTATTACTTAATTTCAGTTTGAAAACATGACAATAATGAAAAAAAGCTGTTCTGCACACTGTATTATTTTATTCATGCTGTAATTTATGGCATAATTTATGACATTGTACAGTAGAACAAAAATAAGTATTACTTAGGTATGTCTTTTGCATAAATGTTGTGCAGTACTGCTTTACTTCTCTTATGGAATTATGCATGAGTAAACATACGCATATTTACATATTCACATGCGTTAAGCAGCTTTCTCTTTTGTGTCCTCAGTTAGTTGAAGACTTAAATACACAGATGCTAAAACTAACTGCCACTTATTTTACTTTATTTGTGGTTGAGATTTGTGTGCACAATCAGTGACTGCTTCCTGTAAGGAAAGTGTGCAGTTTTCAGATACAAAATACAGTCAGTTTCAAAAGAAAAATGCTTTTGCCGTGGGTAACACTTTCTAGTTAGAGCTATACGCTGTCTATTCTTGGCTAGTAAACACAGGGTCTGAAGTAGCTGCTAGAATTATGCATAGTGCTTTCACCTGGGATTTTAGTCAGACCATGGCTGAGGTAGGATATGAGATTTCCTTTGAAAATTTGTTATGTCTGTAGTACTGTGTCTCTGTAAATTATAAAGAAGACTAGTCAGAAAATTCTATGTTTTGTTGCATGGTCGTTTTTCTGCTTCCTGCCCTATGAACATAGGATCTAGCAAACCTTTACTATAGCCTACTTGTAGTGGTCTCTCTGGTGCCCTTCCACGTTTAGAGTTAGGAAGCCTCCATAGTACTGCCTCAGGGAGGTGGAGCTTCCTCAAGCACTGTGTGGATGGTGTGGTCTGCACCAAAATGGGACATGAAGGTGGAACTCCAGTGTGACTGCAAGATAAACTCTTGGTTTTTCATTTCTTGTGCTGTAAATTGGAAGGTTGTTATCACTGTTTCATATAGTAATGTTACTTTTCTATGTTTACAGTGTGGCACCATGGACCAGGGTTTGTATGTAAATTTGACTGAGAGAAACCTTCAAGATGCTCAGAAATTCTTCTTAATGCATGAGGTTGTGCAGCCAGTTATTCCAATTCCTTACTTCATGGAAGACAACAGCCGATTTTCCCATGTGGTTGTGGATGTAGTGCAGGGCAAGGACATGCTTTTTCATATTATCTATCTTGCCACAGGTATGAACTCTACATTGCTGTGATAACTGCAAAACTTTATGAGGTCCGTGAGTTTTAATGTTCTGTGAATAAGTTATGAAATATGTACACTGCACCTTTTCCTCTTTGACAGCATTAACTTTCTACCTTCTCTGAGTAGATGAATTCAGCTTTTTGCAGTGTCTTTGTTTATATTATATGTGCACTCAAATATTGGCAGCTGTTTCCTGTTCTCCACTGAAGCTATGAAGCATCCATGCTCTTGAGGGAGTGTACAGTTGGAAATTCTACAAACAGGACTTCACAAATTTCTCTGTCTTTTATTCTTTTAATGTACATCAGGGTAAAATCTCACCCAAGTCCATGGTGGCTTAGGATCCTCAGAGAGAGATATAACTTTACAAATAGCAAATGCAATTACTGCTATTGCTCTTTCTGACATTTTTGCTCACAAATATTTTATTACCTTTCCTTTTAGTTTCATTTTTAAGTCACTCATTACGCAGCTTTACACCCTGCCTTATTATCTGCCCATTTATGTATGTGCTTAGCAATTCAAGAAAAATAATCCTCGACCTAAACCTTACTTTGAAATACTGCTTGTTTTTTGTTTTTTTTTTTTAAGTTTTAAATTTTAAGCTTAAAAATGATGAGAGTGTCTGAGAACTGTTTCTGCAGAATGAGTATTTCCCCAGCTGAGACTGAAATACTAAGTCTGAGTAACATGTTTAGAGCCTCATGACATAAAACTTAGGGTAGTTCTCAAATTATGCACATTAGTAGGGGATAGCTCATCAAAGCAATGGTTTGTTTAATGTGCATAGTTTGTCTCACAGTAAGTAGGCACCAAATATGATAAATTCAGGGAAAGAATCCCCAACACGAGGAAATAAAATAATCTTAATCCTATTTGTCTGATCTTGCAATCAATGAAGTAAATTTCAGAATTGTAATTGATGCACTAGAAATTGGATCAATCCTTTTAATTACAAAATTATGATTTACTAATGAAAATTGTATATCTATAGCTTATAACTTATCAAGAGTCCAAGAAAAATATACACTGTGGTTCAATATAAGGTTTACTTTTCCCTTGAAAGAATGATAGTATTTTTCAGGGAAGACTGCTTCTTTTGAGTATGAAGAAATTTTACAGTAATTTAGTTCATTTGTGTGAGACTATATTTCTTAGCATATTATCCTTGTAGCTTTCTCATTGTGCTTCTTGAAATATAGGCAGTAATATAAAAGTTTTTAATATGTTAAAAGTGTGCTTGGATTTCACCAGTTGTAGTCAAAACAGCCCACTGGCTGGTAAATCATAACATTTTAAGTGAAATCATGACAATACTAAACACTTGGTATTGCAGAGGTCTCCTGACAGAAACTGAATTACAGAAACATGTACTGAATTGGTTTTATATGAAGAGACTGTCACTGCATTGTGGGATATTTACATTATAATAGCAGTACTGAGAACTATGTCATTTGTTATAATTCTGATTGTCTTTGGTTTTCAGTTTCCCTTACTGTGTTACATTTTATGTTTGATTCAGTAAGTGAAGATCTAAAGCTTCATGTTTCATATTTCATTAATATAATATATTATTAAGTGTGAGAAACTGTATTATAAAAAACCCCCAGGTAACATTATTGTGTTCTTGAGGTTTCTTAACATAAACAATTCTATTTCACTTTCATTTCACTGAATCACAGCAGAATATGTTAACATTCCTTCTGCCCCACTGCCCTCCAACTGAGTGTCAGTACTAAGCTTTATTTTCCAAGAAATATTATTATTCGCTTTTCAGGAAAAAATTACCTTTTTGGTAGATTTTGAAATTACCACACTGTTTATACGTAAATACCATGTCTACAATACATAAGGGTAGTTTAAACATCCCAAGACATACCAAATTACACAGCATTATTTACTCAGAATCTTAGGATTTGAAAAGAAAGGCAGTATTTTGCTTTTTTTGCGATGCAGGTCATAATTTTAATTTCATGATGTTGGTAATGATACAGCATCTTAGTTCTCCATTGTCCTGTTTTTGCTTGTGTAGAAGCTGTGGAGCAGTTAGCATTGCATTTGTGTCTTAAAATCCATCTGGTAAAAGATTACTGAGAAAAAACCAATACTCTCTAATCAGCAGAACCTAAAAGGCAGCAGCCTTGGCTTTGAAAATAAACAATAACTTTGGAAGCAAACGAAGTTTAATAGTTTTGAATTCCTCATGTCCAGCATTACTCCCATATGCAATGTCATCTACGCCAAGCTCCTAACACAATAAAGCATGTGTATGTTTGGGAGAGGTGGAAAAGGGGGGGTTACAGTTACTACCAGGCTGAGAAACTTTGTAATTGTTGTATCTTTTCTGATTTAATTTGCTTGTGTTATTAAAAGTGGTGGCAAATTACATTTGGAGTTAAGTTATTGCCACAGTGTTCCATCTTCAAAAAAAGCCAAAGAAATGATGGGTAACACCAGATGGGGCTGTGTTCAGTCCCTGGGAAAATCAAGGAGCACACTTCTGTGTGCACATGGTAGAGAAGGTGATTGGGAATATTCAGCATGGATTTCCAACAGGTGAATCACACCTGACCAACCTGATTACCTCCTGTGGTAAAATGACTGGATTTGTGCATGAGGAGAGAGTACTGCCTCATCTTTAGCAAGACTTTTGATGGTCTCCCACAGTATTCATATATCCAAATTAGGATGTATGGGTAGACAACTGGATATATAAAACCTGCTTGGCTGTTGGGCTCAGAAGGTATGTACAAAGTGGTAAGGAGCTGAGTACTATCCTGTTCAACATTCTAAACAATGACCTGGAGGAGGCAACAGAGTGCACTCTATCAAGTGCACAGGTGACACCAGACTAGGGTACTAGTAGTTTTACTGGAGGACAGCACTGCCATCCAAAGGACCTAGACAAGCTGGAGGGATGGGTTAACAAGAACCCAATGAAATTCAACAGGTGCATATATGAAGTCCCAAATATGGGAAAGACTGACTAACTCTATGAAATGATTGAGTCTGGGGAGTAACTGTCTAGGAAACAGCCTTGCTGAAAGTTCTTGGGGACTTTGGTAGACAACAAGCTGAACATGAGCCAAGAGCATGATCTTGCTGCAGAGAAGGCCAACAGTGTTTTGGGCTGGATTAATAGGAACAGCAGCAATGTGCTCTTTTGGACAAGAAGGCAAATGGTATCCTGGGATACATTAAGAAGAGTGTGACCAGCAGGTCAAGGGAAGTTCTCCTTCTCCTCTACTCTGACCTAGTGAGACCACAACTGGAGAACAGACTTTCAGAGTGGATATAAAGGAACACTCATGCCAAGCACAGTCAAGCAGTGAATCAGATTTCCAGTAGGGGTTGTGTAGTCTCCAGCCTTGGAGGTTTTCAAGACCAGACAGCAGCCCAGTCTATGCTATATCTAGGTATTCTTTGAACAGAAGATTTGACTTGAGACATCCTGATGTCCCTTTCAGCCTAAATTGTCCTGTCTATCATATGCCAGTACAATGTGCAACTAAATTACATTTTTACTCAACACTGTGACAGTAGATGTCATTGTCCTCTCTACTGCCAAAGGGAAAGTGCATTCAACTCTAATGTAAGTATTAGCAGTAAGCAATTTACACCTAGTGTTGTAAAGCAGGATGGATCCAAACCATGCTGTGTGAAATGTGCTGTGCATAACTTTTGTAGTTATAATTCACTACAACATTCATAGAAAAATTGTCTTTTAAAATGCATGAAGCTGATTCACTGGAAAGGTAGGCATATAGATTGCAGTGAACACAAATGAACACTCTGCTGTTGTTTGTTACTGAAAGCAAAACTCATGTTCTTTGAAGCAAATGGGCAATAGCCAAGAGAAAATTCTCTCTTCCTGCGCCATGCCACCCTTCACACACCTCCATT